>JANHAO010015988.1:0-14608 GCA_026873985.1 Saraca asoca | reverse complement strand
GGGGGGGGGGGGGGGGGGGGGGGGGGGGGGGGGGGGGGGGGGGGGGGGGGGGGGGGGGGTGGGGGGGGGGGGGTGGGGGGGGGAGGGGGGGAGGGGGGGGGGGGGTGGGGGTGGTTGGGGGGGGGGGGGGGGGGGGGGATGAGGTTGAAGTTGAACCAAGAATTATGGATTTATGCATGCTTTTGGGACCTATCTAAATAAGTACTGGATCTTCAGAATCCTAATAGGATGTAAAAGATAATATTTGATAGTCTTTTGACTTAAATTAGACTCTTTTTAGCAAGTAAATTTAAATATTTGGAATATTTTTAATCTTCTAAGCATTCACTAACATGTTGCTATTTTTTATTTTTTATTGTCAGGTGGTAATAACAAAATGCTACCACTTGTTCTGCAACCCATGCATCTCAAAAGTTGTCGAGGGTAAGCACCGTAAGTGTCCAGTTTGTGCTGCAAGCTTTGGACCTAATGACGTGAAGCCTGTTTATATGTAGCTGAAATCCTCAATGGTTCTCTTCTGCTTGCTAAAAAAGCCCATGTTCATTTTAATTCTCTGATAAAGGAATCCCACCTATGGTTATCCTGAAAGGTTCAAACATATTCATAATTTAGCAGTTTTAGCAAAATGGGATGCTAGCAGGAATCAGCCAGTTCATAACCCGTTTTTCCTCAGACTAATGCTGATTATTTTTCCTGGTACTTGTTCTTAGTATTTATTTAGACAGTCTTTCTGGAGTTTTCAATCTTTGATGCTTAGTTTTCAGTTTTGGTTGTTTAGAAGGAAGAACCTCTTGGAGCCATAGGAATCTTGATACTTCTTTGCAGATTTATCATAATACATCCCATGGGATTTGGAGAGGTCATGGAGGTGGTTTTGGTCTTTTGACTGTGCCATTAATAAATTAAATGATTGTAAGCTTGAAAACTGAAGAGCCATAATGGCAAATTTGCTTTGGAAGTTGACTTTAGAGTGCAATGTTAATATGTGCTTAATTTGTTAGTTATGTTTTCTGCTGAAATGGCAGCAGTAGACAAATTTTGGCTACACAGTTTGTTGTACATAATTTAGATTTTAAGTGGCTGTTCCATTTGTTTTTTCAGTTGTAATTTGTCATATAAAATGTTACTTATTTTCGCACAATTTTTTCATATCCTTCACATATGGCACAAATTATTTAAAAAAAGTGAGATTGGTTTAAATAAGTTGTGTCATATGTGCATGGTATGTCCATGGTGTGAGGAAGTTGTGTAGTTGTTTGGCATTGCTCTCATCTTATACATTAGAGGTTATATATCAATTTGGTTGATGATATTTAAGGATTCAGAAGTTTGTTTTTTATTTATGATAATTTGATTCAATCTTCTACAATGTGAGCCATGCTGATTAAGCAATCCATTTACTTCCAAGACAAAAAAAAAAAAATTGGTTGTTAGCATCCTTGATAATATAGTGATATATGATGTTAAGGTTTGGGTGAATTCAATAATCTGGATTCAAATTTAGAATATTGTACGTGTGATAAGTAATTTATCATTTTTATTATTATCAAGATATGATTTAGATAGCATGACCAGAGTGTGAAATATTAATGCATTGGGGATATGAAACTGATTTTTTTAAGCAAATTTTAATTTTCCTTTTGTAACACAAGGGTGTGTGAAAAAAGCCTTTTTATATTAAATGACCAATTCACTGTCATGAATTTTTTATTCACAGAAATAATCTGGTTGTTGATAACAGTAATTGCCCAAGTTAAGTTAATACTTAAATTGTCATTTTAAGAGTGTGGTCACTCGTCTTCAATCCAAGACTTTTACCTGAATGACAAAGGAGCTATTTGAGTAATGTTAATTACATTTTTTTTTTTTTGTATTTACTCCTTTATTTTTCTTTTCATGTTAGGAAAGGAAGAATTTTTGCATTTGTAAGAAGAAAAGTTCAAGATAATAAGTTTTTTCTGATATAAAAAAGGAGTAAATATAGAGAAATGTAAATAGTACTACTCCAATTATTTATACCAATCACAAGCTCAAGGGTAAATATATTGTTTTTTTTTTAAATGGAGAATTTGTTGCACATACCCTATAATTAGGGGGGGTAAATGTAATTTATTATTTTTTTATAGCAAAATGGTTAAGGTAATTAGTGATCAAATGTGGAAGGAATTAAGTCTTCTTTTCACTTACTCCCACGGCACATGGGACCTAGAAATTGGTCTCACATGGTGTGATAAAGTAAGTGAAAATCTAGAACAAAAAAATATTAAATCCATTTCCTTATGTACACTTTTAATCTATATTCTCTTATAAAATAAGTGAGATTCGGAAGTAAGATTTATTTATAAGGATGTGAATGTAGCAAAGCTCGAAAATCTAAGGAAAGTGAGCGCAAGGGAGTCTATATAGCACCATCTATGTTTATTTTGTTGTTGGTGTTTGACTGCCTCCTAATGGAGTATGAGATTTGGAGCAATTCCAAATTCTCTTCTAGGATGGATATATATTAATTTCTTAAAATAAAAAAATAGCAGTCTCAATTTTAGAAAACTGTGTTTGCGTGCGTATAACGTATATAAAGTTTTTTTTGCACAAAATTAGATATAAAAAATTACATATTTATTACCCTAGAAAGTGATAATTTCAATTTTAAAATTGAAGTCACTTGTATCCCTCCAAGGGTAAGGTGTGTATCTTTAGTTTTCATGTTAGTGCAATAAAAGATCTCCACTTGTTCAGCAAATGCTTTTGATGCCTCTTATTGGCAGCTTGCTTCAAGTCTCAATCAAGCTCCCGAGTTTTGCAATCTTTCTCAATAAGTAAATTGCTTTACTTCATAGGGAACGAGATAAGTGAATATGATGAAATTTGAATTATTTTATATCACGGAAAAAAATATACTTTTTCTATTTGAGATATAATTTTAGTTTTAATTCACCCATTCGTGATTTAAAATGTCATAAAAAAAATCTATAATTTACATCGTTAGGGCATATATGTGTTAATTTTTCATCTAAGTCTGACAAATTTTGTCATATATCAGTCACGTACTTCTTAATTAATTCTAATTTCATCCTAATTGTATCCAATTCATTTATAATTTTTTCTTTTGTCTAAATCTGAAAATAAAAAATTTTACAGAAATCAAAGATAAATTTTTCTTAAAAATACCAAATTTAGGTGAAAAAATTAGGAACAATAAGATGAATCAGGATTAAATTAGGACTATTTAAGGAGCATTTGACTGTCACGTAACAAAAATTTATTAGATTTTAATGAAATATTAGTACAAGTAGACAAAGTATTAATAATATAAATCATAAATTGACTATTTACGATACTTTAAACCACAAGTGGATAAATTGAAACTAAATTTATATCACATGTGATTAAAGTATATTTTTTTTCCTTATATTAATATCATTATAAGTTAAGTTAGTTCATGAATAGTGGACGGAACGTTTTTATTTAAAGTAAAGTTGACTTTACTTAAAGATTTGTGTTTATATCTTTTCAATACAAAACTATCATATGATTCACATAAAAGTTGTGTGTTCATTTGGTATACAAAAACGAAGTTTTTCACTCTCTTTTACCGGTCTAGAAAGATGCACTTGTTCGTTTGTCACCATTTTTTCAAATATATTTTTATAATTTTATAACATATAAAAGTTGTAAATTTTATTTTTTATTGAATCATGATTCTATTAACCTAATTAATTAAATTAATAATCTAATTAAATGATATTATAAATATAAATTTATTAAAAAAATTAAATAATAATTAATCTATATTATAAATATAAATTCATATTTTATATAAAAATAAATAATTAAGTAAATTACTATATTTTTAATCAATTGAATATTAAAATTTCTCTTTTATTAATTTTTAATTAAATATAAATTTATTAGATCAATTTAATTAAAAAAATTGGATCAATTTTTCTATTCTTAATAATTTGTATAGGTTTAAATTGATTCGATCACTGTAACAATATTTTGGATCAAATCAAATTGAATAAGGTCAAGTTTAGGGATTCAAAACAGTGACATGAGTCCTTGTTTGAGTGTGAAAAGGGGAATGCACTGAACCAAGACAGTATTAGGAATCGTCCCTTTGGTCCTCTTTGGCAGTGGACAGATGAACCAAAAGAACAATAATTGGAGCAAATCGTCACGTCATGCCTCTAGCTGTAGCCTCACTGTCATCAGTACACACCCAAACTTTGTATCCTTTTTCACGTTTTATATCCCTTGCGTGCGCTTTGCTGTCGTAATTTTATATTCACTTTTATTTTTATTTTTTAGTCCGATTTAGATTATCATTATTTATAATTTAGATTTATGAAAAATATAAATTAGATGTGAAAATAAAAAATAAAAATAAATTATTATACTCTCTGATAATAGACATACTAAAATATTTGTGCCGCATCTTTTCAAGAAACAATTAATGAAATTTTTTTATATTTTCATAATTTTTTTATTAAAATAGATGTATTGATATTTATTCTTGTAGTTTTTGTGAAAATTTTCATATTTTTTATAATTTTTTATTGAAATTTATAATTTTTATATAAAATAAGGAAGGAAAATTTTGAAAAATTTCTTAATGTAGCTTTGAATGATAGAATTATAATATTTTGTGTACTTGTTGTATACAAAATATTTACACACTTCTAATTTTTTATGAAAAAATTACAAAAGTTTATATAAAGTTACAATTTTTATAACTTTTATGTTAGACTTTCATAAAAAAAAATTATAAAATCTCCAAGCACCTACCAAAGTATTATCCAAAAATAATCCTAGCCCAAATATATTGTGTACTCTCCTCACATTGCCAATGTTCTATTCTTAATTTATAAGCTTGGAGATACATAATTGACATAAAAATGTTGAACATGTATGGTTTTTAAAATGTCTTGAGTTAATATTGCAAGTTAGGACGTTATAGCTACTCAAATTTTAACAATAAAATAGATAAAATAGCATGATTGTTTTCAGTTCATTGGGCATGAGTTAGAGAAATTCTATTTTAATGTGGAAAAACTCCAAATTTCAGGATTGTGCAATAAAACATATAAATAATTTAATATAGAAAAAATTCAAATTTCAAGAAAAAAAAAATCACAAATAAGAATATATCATTATCTCATTGAAATTATAAAATAATGTATGTGAAAACTTTCAATCATAATCTCACAATTTTTTTACCACTATCTTTACATCTCTATTAATCTTTGTAAGAATTTTTAGAGCTATCATAAACAATCATATCAAATTTTTCTCTTACTTCAAATCATTGTTCAATACTAATATTTATAGTCTCAAAATGTATCTTCCACAAATAATTATAATTATATCCTAACACTAAAATTTAACTGGAATAAGAAGGTAACTCTTGATGCAAAATAATAATAATTTTATAAATTAAAAATATAAAATTTGAGTGAAACACTAATTCAGCGTTCAAACATTTCCGTGTTGAGTATGGATTTCACATTCCTCTGCACTAAAAATCTAAAATTGATTGAAACATATCATCTTGTTGGCTCAAATAATAGATCATTTAACTTGATGCGAGCAAAAACAACTCAATTTATTCCGGAAAGTGACTGAAAAGTCCCCCTAAGCAAGCATTGACAATGGTACAAACATTTTACTTCAAATCTTTGTGTAATCCGTAGAAAGTAGAATCTTCTCATGTAATAAGAGATTATCTTAAAACCTTTATAACATTAATCAAAAAGTATTTTGTCAATTCTGCTCAAGTATTTCTAATTTATCTGCACTTTGCCACTTTTCCGATACTGCAATGTTGCTTAGGAGTTCATCCGATGTCGATAACTGCATTCATAATTTTTCCCCTTTTTTTTAATTTTCTGAAAAATGGAATCATAATTGTTTATGATATTTTGCAAATTTTAGATGTTTCAATAGTTCACTTAATATGACTGTTAAGCATCCACTACATTTTCTAGGGTTGCCTTCTTAAGATATTTTCCAATTTTTGGTTTGGTAAGAAGTTTGGGAACAAAGGTGAGCGGGCTTGAATCAGGGATAGCAATTTTATCTACATATCTGTTTATCTGTGGATATTCACTAGTGATACACGGATATGAGTATGAGAAAAAGTATTCATAGAGGGTATGGGTATGAAAATTATATTTATAACAAATATAGGTACAAGATACAGATATGAAAAAATATCCATATCCGTATCTATTTATTCATTTAAATAAAAAATTTTATGTTATTTATATAAATATTACTCAAAATAACGTCGTTTTAAGTAGTGTATAAATAGTATTTTGTTTTCAAATCCTAATATTTGCTGTCACTCTTCAAGTCTTCTTCAACTTTTTCATTCTTCATCAGACATTAGCCCGTCGCCCCATCTCAACTCACTCTCCGTCCCTTTTCATTAGTTATCGTAGCTCAGTCTCCCTCCTCCTTGCATTGCCAACTTGCTGTCAGCTCACTCACTCTCCCTCATTGATGTAATTTTGCTAATGTTTGATATATATTGTTGTATGTGTGATAATTAATGTGAATGTAATTTTGGCCAATGTTTGATACAGTTTATTTTATATGGATTTATATTATATGTGAATTATATATGTGATATAATTTGAAACAAATAAGTTGAATTTATGAATTTATTTTATAGTTGGAAACTTTGAATTATTATTATGATTTGAATGGAAAAAAAATTAGAAATATTTTTTTTTAACTTTTGATGGGTATACTCGCGGTTATACTCATACCTACAGTTATACTTGAACGTACTACAGTATTTGCAGGCACGGACAGAGTACGGATAAGAAATTTTTTGATAAGTACATATATGAATATTAACATATTTGTCCGAACTCACTTGTTGCTATCCCTAGTTTGAAGTGAGTAGAGACAAAAGGTTAGAGGCATAGAGTGTCGGGAGGTGCCCAACATAATGGAGAGGCAGGAGAAGATTGTCAAAGATAGAGAGGTGGATCCCTCTGCGACCATAGCTTCTAATCGAGTGGTTCATGAGCAGTTGGTTTTATCTTTCAAGGTTGTGACTATTGACGGCCAAGTTTGCTAAGTTTGACGAGAATAGCTCTGAAGTCAATGGTTATGGAGCTTGTTCAACCATTGTCTTGGTAGTGGCAGATTGTTTTCTGACTAAAGGGGTGCTCCCCTCGGGTGCCCAGACAGATTATATAGTGTGTGAATGAGCTGTTTTGTGGCACGATCTCCATAAGGAGAGCACAAATCCTAAATCCTCATATTTTCTTTTTGAGCTAGCCACTCTGTTTTTTTGACTGGTGGTTGGTAGTACTCCTTTGATCTGGCTGTTTCCTAGTGATAAGCCAGATAGCTTTGCTCTTTTCATTCGTGGATGTCTGTGCCATTGTCCCAAACAAGGGCTCCTGTGTCTTCATAGTGAACCACAAAATTCAAATACACGAACAGTATAAGCATACGAACCACAAAATAATGAAGTATGAATGCGCGAACAACAGTTTTGCAAATGGTATGCATTCATATATTCCACTCGAAGCATAGTGCAAGCTGGAAGCATATCAATGAAAATTTGAAATGCATTCTTGCGGGTAACAGCACGAGTGAGTAAATACAACAGTGATGCTTGAGCAAGATTCAGCAACGAATCTTTGAGAAAGAACAAAAGTTACAGATGGCAAGGGATGTCAGCTCAAATATGAATAAACTTATTTTTATGGATTATGGTGATCACTGTTTGATTAGACGCCTTGTCTTTGTGCCTAAAAAATATGAGAAAACAACGGGTTGAATCTGGAGACTCAATAAGTAACATTCTATACTAACCCATGGATATATCAAAATAGCTACATATAATATGCTTTTTGTAGCCTGAAAACCATTTTGGAGTTCGTTTGCTTGGTGGTCTCATGTATTTTCTCATACACCAGGATTTCCACAACACACGAGTCATCTGGATCTTTAGCAAACAAAAGTAGAGCATCACGGTCAATCTGTAAATGTGCTCGCTCCAATGAGGTAAATAGTGAAGCATTGTAACCAAAATCATATGTCATTCACTCAATCAACAGTCTCAGCAGTACAAGTAGCACAAGCACCATGCAAAATTTTTAGAGGTCTGCATATTTTAATTATTTTATGCAAACAGATTGACTGATCATAGCAATACATTTGCAGATATTTGAATAACTCGTGGGTTCATAACAATAAGCATCGACACATTTTCTTATATATTCGGATGAACAACATAGATTTTTAAACAAGATATTCCTCATTGTTTCTTTCATTTCCAACTCTATCCGTCCGCCATCCTATTAAACCGGGCCAGTCCTCTTTTTTTTTAACAAAATTTTTAAATATTTAAATCAAAAATTTTTAAAAAAATAATTTTAGATTCAACTTATACACTTACCTCAAACAACAGCCCTTGAGTGCAAAATTAACTACAACCAGGCATGAGATTATTTACATATATAATTACATGCAACACAAAAGTCTAGGCAGAAGCCACGCATAGCTCCTAATTCCTTGAGCTTAGTTTTAAAGATATTCCAACTTGAAATTGTCCCTCAGATCCTCAAGTTTTCCCTCAGACTCCAAGAAAACGTTTGCAGTCTTCCAAGTCCTAACATACAATCGTACAATTCATGAAGCTCACGAGTTCCAATTAAAACACTTGGTACTTCCACCCACCATAAACCGTGATTTAATTCCACACTTTAATTAACTTAATTCCATAATTTAAGTCATTCACCCATTAACCATGATTTAAAAGCAATAACTTAGACTTCAAAAATACTTAAGAAATACCTTACCAATTTACACTACCCAGCATTTATGTCACATCCTATTTTCAGAAATATGATTGATACGAATTATCAAATAGTGACCCACGACCCGTGAACATTATTTTCCCTTTTATAAAAAACTTATCCTTTAGAAAAACATGAAAATAAGCATTTGTTTCAAATATATGAGATGCAATATTTTAATAAAATTATTTTATAAATCTTTCTTTCAAAATAAAATCCATAAAATTTTTTATAATTCATAAAACATAAAAAAATTTTGAGCCTTTGGGATCAAACCTAAACGTGAGCGTGCGGAGGACTATTATCTATACATGTATGAATTATTTTTTAATGGAGAAACTATCCACTTTAACCAAGATTTGCTACCTGTCCAGGCTCAAATTGGGATCAAACCTTTTAGTTTGCTTGCTTATGTGAGTTTACATCATTAACAAATCCAACCAAGATCTTTGCCTAATAAAAGAAAGAAGTGCTTTTAGATTGGGGTAATAAATATTATTTACAAGTAGGTTAGTCAAGAATCTGGGTTGGTGTGCAGGAGTGCCCCATTAAAATCATTTAAAAAGAGATTAATTTTGATTTACATACACTTGTGTAAACAGACAAGAATTAGATTTCATTGATTGAAAACACATTTTTTTCTGAAAATGAGAAAGCAGAGTTATCAGGGTAATTATCGTTTTTAAATATTATTATTGAAATATATTTTTTTTTTGCTACATAATGTTTGACACTTAATCATAATCATTATTTGAATGACGAATTGCTCATCATAATTTTTATCAAATGTTAGCAGTCCCAGAAATTACTTCCTTATTAAAGAAAAAATACAAATTACCTCATTTAATTTTAGATAATGATATTTAACATCTACAAACTATTATTTTTTACAATTAATCCCTTTTAATTTTCAATAGTTACATTTAACACTCAATATTTATCTTGAGAGCAATTTGCGAGAGCAAATATACTTGATTTAGCATAAAATTTTACAGAAAAATCAAATATAGTATAGAGGTCATTATAACTCAAATTCGAAAGTGATATAATTTATGTATTAATTTTTTTATTATTTTTATTTTAGGGGTATTTTAACAATTTTAACATAATTTGTTAATCCAGTGTGAGTAGGAAAATTTATGAATCCGATTGTTATATTTTTATCTTTGTATCAGTATAATATAATATTTAAAATTTTTTAAAATTATCAAAAAATCTTACATTAATGCAATTTATCAGTTATCTTTGATTGAAGAGAAAAGTTAATTATTTGTAAATATTAAACGTAATTATTCTCAAATTAAAAAGGTTAGTTTATATTTTCCTTTTTATTAATGACAGATTAACATTCTTTAGCATAACTGTCATAATCTCCAAATGAAATAATAAGAACCAGTCTGAGGGTGAAAGCACCGTACAGATGGCTAAAAAAGAATAATATTTTTGACCTCTGTCATGTGGCAGGTTCTCTCTTTGCACCAACAAAAAAGGGAAGCATGCATTAAAAGCATACAAGTATTCTCATGATTTGAGACAAAAGCAATTGATGGATTTTTCTTTCCAACGTGAAAGAAAAAAATGAAACTGAACTTTCCACGCCAAAGTCATTGTTCAAACTGCACTTTAGACAAATTCATTCACATGATCCTTTATTAATTTAAAAATTAGGAAATTATATAATATTAAATAGCAATTTTCACTTAATAATTTAGCATTATAATAATTGGATTCTTTCATGTGGCGATGTCTGAAATTAATATTTTTTATTTCAGTCTGCAATCCTTGAAGACAATTATATGTTCAAATACAGTGTGCTCCATAGTTGGGAATCATAGTATCCTCAAAAATCTTGAACAAATATCTCATATCAATATATAATTAATCACATGTATCAGCTTCCTATAGCATAATATATATATATGCAATTTTAAATCCTTCCTCTCTATCTATCTCATTTTAAAAATATTTTTATTTCTATTATAATATTGATATATCAACACTATTTTTATTATATTTTAACAATTCAAACATTTTAATATAATAATATAATGAATTCTAAAAATTTAAAAATTATTTTATTAAATTGTCAAAAATAAATAAAATAATAAAAATACTAATACTACAATAATTACTAAAATAATATCTCATCAGTATGACAGAATAAAAAATTATTTTTGTCTCTCCGTGTCATTTTATTAAATTGTCAAAAATAAATAAAATAATAAAAATCCTAATATTACAATAATCACTAAAATAATATCTCATCAATATGACAGCATAAAAAATTATTTTTGTCTCTCCCTGTCCTCTCCCTTTTTCTCTATGTTTTGTCTCTCTCCTTCGCCCTCTCTCTCCCCTCCCTATTTTTCTATCTTTCCCTCCCTCCTCTTCCCTCTCTGTTCCCTCCCCCTCTCTCTCTCTCCCTCCCCTTTTCACTCTACTTGCACATGCTATGAAATACAAGTTATGGCATGTTACTAGTGAAAGATTAGCACAATTGATAATTAGTGATTGATTATATCTACTAAAAGATTTTGGATTGATGTCTTATTGATAATTATTTATTGATATTAGCAATGATAATGGAGTGGGGTGGGGTGGAGCAGGGAATGAGGTCCTCGTCCCCGTCCCGCAGTGTCTGAGAGAAATTTGGTTTCCATCCTTAATCTCCAAGAGGAAATGGGTCTTTATGAAAATCTATGGGAATTTTTTTTAAAAATTTTAAATACTTATTTTTTATTTAATAATATAAAATTAATTAAAAAAATAATTAAAACACAATAAATAATATAAAATTAATCTTTTTACATATCCGGATAGGGATCATAATCTCTATCCTCGACCCCGAAATCTATTCAATCCTCATTTTTCGAATCAATCCCTCGATTCCCGTTTTGAAAAAGAATTCTCTACCGGATCCCCGTCCAACTGGGATTCATTACCATCCCTAATTGATATGCATATATCAATTACAGTGTATGCTATCATTGATGATTGCCTATGCACTCTTCTAAAATTCTTATGAGACATGGTATAATATATTAAAAGTTTTTTTAAATGTAAATTCCATCCTCTAACTTTTAATTAAAATTCAATTTTATCTTATGGCTTTTATTTAAATCAATTTTACTCTTTAATTTTTAAAATTGGTATAATGTTGGATACTTTGTAAATTAAGCCATTTTCTAGACAAGAAAAATTTTATATGGATTAATAGGTTGCTAATGGGATTAATGGAAACTATTGATTAGATTAAAACTTTGCTTCCCTGAATTCTTTTACTAGCAAAAATAAGTTTCAAATTTATATTTTCTTTATTAGAGTAAGGGAACAAAATTTCTTCCTATTTTAACTATGAATTAGCTAGCAAGGTTGAGTATTGTTTTTATGGTAAGAGAGTTATGACGAAGACATAAAAAATCTGTGTCATCCTAGAATAAAAATGATGATAAATTTGATTGTTTTTTTTTGTTTGAGTAAAACGATTTAATAGAATCAATTTAATCATCCTAGTTAACAACCTGTTAGTCCACTCAAAATTTAATCATTCAAGAAACAACCTAATTTATAAAATGTCTCATATTGCATCAATTTATAAATTAGAGAGTAAAAGTGATCCAAATAAAAGTTATAAAATAAAATTGAAACTCAACTAAAAGTTAAAAGATAAAAAATATATTTTAGTCTAATTAAAAAGCTCTAACTATTTTTTTTTTTTTTTTTATGTTTGACCCCATTGGACTTCAAATATTACCTAGTCGAATGGAAGATGAACAAGAAATGAGTGCTTAATTAGTTATAGTTACTTATATTGAGAAAGATGCATTTAATTGCATTAATAATGAATTGATTATTCATTAGTTCTAAAATATGAAATCCCACGTTAAACAATTCCTTACCATAATTATTTAACTTTTATAATATTTTAAACCTTTTTTTTATGTTTTTTTACAAATATAATATTTAAAATAAATTTTTAGTTATATTTTTTAACGATTTGGGTGACCTCTGGGTGCATCACTAAATACCACATCTAGCAATGGGTATGAAGTCTACAGTGAAGTTTAATATTTTTATGAAAAGGTGTGAAAGTAAAAATAAGAAACTCAATATAAGAATAGCAAAATTGTAAAGTGTAAGTCCCCATCTTACGCAGAAATGTGAGGTCATATTTTGAAATAAATAATAGTACGTAGCATCATAAATTTTTGATAAAATATAAATTTGATCTTTTAACTTTTGCATTAATTTCGTTTCATTCTTGTTCTCGGAGAATTTTTTTTAAACAAATTTACTTTATAACTTTCAAAAACCATACAAATTAACTTAGTCGTATCCCCTAACTCCATTTGTTTTGCTAACAAAAATCGTTGCTGACATACAAGCTAGCATCCTATATTGCAAAAAGACAATTTGGCAGTTTTTCAATGTTGAATAAATTTATTTTTTTCTCAAATTTTGTTATCCTTGAATAGTTAGGATTTTGAAGAAGAAAAAGATGATGTCTCAAACATCTTCAGCCAACTTTTGAAACATAATAATTTATTGTTATTATGGAAATAGAACTCAAATTCTAATGTTTCAAACAATATTAGCTGAGAGCGTTTGAAATACCATCTTTTTTTTCAAAATCTTATTTAAGTAAAAGAATAACGTTCACAAGAGAGTTAAAAAATAAATAAATTAGATTGATTTCTTTGTCTCAATTTAATTATAAAAAACCTTTGGCACACTAATTAATTTCCCTAAAAATGTATGTGCTTAATAATTTTCCGGAAAAATCTCTTGGATAAATTATTACACTAAAAAAAATAAAGGCTTAAAAAATGAAGAAGTCATATAGTCTATGAGTTACCATGATGAACAAGATTAATCAAAAACCACACTTTGAAGCCCATAGTTCTCTGACATTTTGTACTGAACATCTCATGCCTAATAATTTGTTGATTTCTGTATATAATCAATCAAGTCATTTTCATGGTGGCTAACTCATATTCTGTAGTTGTCATAATCACACGAGAGAGAGCAAATTCTTATCAACAACTTGACCCCTCCACAAACATTTTTAAATGGATTATTCCATTTGTCCTTAATCTTTGTCCCTTTCTTTGCAATTTCTTTGTACAAAATTAGGGTTAATCTTATATTAATTCATTAATTAGTCTTCATAATCAGATACAAATTTTGGTTTATTTATAATTGTGGGCCAGTTTTTGTTAGCTTTCTTGCTTGTTTCTGAAAAATTGTCTGTGGGGAAGCTTCAAAATAAGTATTGCACCTTTGGATCCTTGAGTGAATGATGGTGACTTAGTGTATATAAATGGACAATCAGAAAATAAAATATGGCCAATTATTATATGATTGTCAAAGAATATATAGCATATCATGGAATGAGGCAATCTTTAATCTTTCTGTATCCTTTTTTTTTCTTTTTCCGCGTAATGGTGAGGTCATTTAGCACTTTATATATATAGTGGCTTTGGAAAAAAAATCTAAATGGGAAACATGACCATTTTGCTTTGCTAATTTGCACTTTCACTGTGTTATAAATACAAATATAAATATATATGATGCAGTCACCTAGGTAGCACTAACACTGATACGCGGATACGGAGAAACATAGACACGGATATAGGGACACGATATTTTAAAAAAATATAGGATACCGACACGTGGAGATGTGTAAATAATAAAAATATAAGGATATATTTGTAAATATTAAAAAATATTATGCTTATTTGTAAATATATATTATAATTATTATTTTTTCATATGAAAATAAGTACTCA
>JANHAO010015987.1:0-14573 GCA_026873985.1 Saraca asoca | reverse complement strand
TTATGAAGTAGAGAGAAAATCGTGTTAAGCTCTTTCTCAGATGATTTCGCAATTGATTCTCTTTGAAAAACTATGTGAAAAATGTTTATATAGGTAGAAGGTTAGGTTGTTATAACTACTATAATAATCTATAATAGAAAAATGAATTTTCAGTTCTTATATCGAAGTGACATCATACAGTCTGTTATACAACTAATGCATTGGTGTGGAATCAACGTATAGTCTGTTAAATATAGTCAGTACATCGATTATAGCATCAAAGTGGATAGTTTTTCAAACCTTCGATAAACAAGTTTATATTGTATACATCAGTGTGACTTCGATTTAGGTATGAAACTTTTCATAAATTTTTCAACACATCGAAGTATGATATAGAAAACAGTTTTATAGGGTCTGTTTAAAAATAGTTTTTAAAAACTATTCTTTTGTTTTTGAAAATATAAAATAAAAAAACTTGTTTGATAGGGCTATTTTCAAAAACAGTTTTGAAAACTTTGTTCTAAAATATTATTTTAAAAATAGTTTTTAAAAACAAGAGAGGGCTATTTTCAAAAACAATTTTTAAAAACAAAAAAACAAAAACACTTCCAAACAGGCCCATAAACTCTTGTTTTTCTTCAAATGACTTTTTACTTCATTATTTTGGTTAAAAAGATTTGGATCAAGGATCAATTAAGTTTATTTACAAGAGATCCTAAAAATATAAAAAATAAATTCTAAGAAACTAACCTTGATTCTCTTGCATCATAGTTGTAAATCTTTGAAAGACCTGAAAAAGGAATCAATAAAAAGTAATAATATTATAACATCTAATAATGAGTAAAATTTGTTTTCCAACATATCAAATAGAAATAGCAAAAATTTGTTTTTCAACATCAAAACTTAGAAGTGCAAAAAGACTTAGACTTACAAAGCCTAACAGGGAAGAAGAAAGTTGTTCCCGTTAGGAAGCGAGCAACACTGGAGGTTGAGGTCGAGGAGCAGCCCACTAGACTCGGTCTAAGGATGGAGAAGCATCTCAACTTTTTTTTGGATAATGTTGACATGATCTTGGGGCCTTGCAACAGGATCAAGGTATTGGAGTTAGAGGACTCCTGAACTGGAAGGTTAGTGAGCTATGCGTCTCATTTTAGTCTATTGGTGAGTAGAGCCTCTTTATTTCGGTCTTTCTACTTTCTTCATAGTCTAACTTGGCTATTTGTTTCCTCAGAACTCATTGACATTGATGAAGGTGGACAAGATGCTTCAAGCCTAGGACGAGAAAAAAGCCAGTCTTATAAATGATCTAGCCACCGTCACTATCAAGATGTTGGAACTGAGGGAGAAAGTCAAGGATGCTGAGGCCACCCTATCTTAGGAAGTGGCGAACTACGAGGCTATCATAGTAAACCTTGGTAGGGTGGTTAACGATCTAGCAAAAGTGAGGATTGACATGGACTTAGCTTTTCAACGGGCCAAGCTAGCAAGAAAGTGAGTTAAGGTTACAGAGTAACGAGTGGGGTCAGCGGAGCAATAGGCTAGGGCAACTGAATAGCAAGCCGAGGATGCTGTGAAGGAGCCCGAGGTGGCTAGGGAGGAGGTTGCTAGGCTTAAAGCAGAGACTACTTCGCTAGTTGCGGTAGTAGCAGAGAAAGCAGAATCCGAAACTAGCTTCTTTTTCTTCTACACTCTGTGGGAGCAACATTTAGAGATGGACTTCTCCTTTTTTAGAAAAGATGCCTTGGAGGCAGTAGAACGCTTCAAGAAGAAGGCTACTAAGGCTAGATCTTCCAAGAAGAATGCAAAGTCTATAACTAAAGCTCCTCCCATCGAGGGTGCCATTGAAAATGAGGGCGGTTCGGAGTTTGCAGAAGCAGCTGGAGATCGCATGTTGGCTGACCCTACCGTTCCTTTATAACACTTGAAAAATTTATAAAAATAAAATAAAATTAAAAGTAAAATAAAAATTAAAAAAGGACTAAACTGAAAGATCGGTAAGGACTAAATTGAAAAGATTTGTGAAAGTTGGGCCTTTGTTAAGGCGGCACAAAGTTTTGGGCCATAGTAAAAGGTGGTGCAAACATTAGGGGCTAAAATGTAAAATTATATAAATATTTTCATTTATAAATATTGGACTGGCCCCCTCGGGGGTACCAGCCCTTCCCGTTCGGCCTCTTCCCCGAACTACCTTCTTCTTCGTCCTCTAGCTTTCTTTGGAACCTTCTAGAGTTTCCCACACATCAGCGAACGTCTGGCCATTTTCGAGTCCCGACGTACTATCGGGAACCTAACCGGAGTTCGTTTCTTTCCTCTTCGGTCAGCTGGATCTAAAAAATTTCTATGGTAGCCGGTAAAGTTTCAGACGTTCGACCATGGTAGCTTTGGCCGTTGTCTGACCATCTCCTCACCAGGGGCCTTTCTTTTTCTCCCTTCCGACGTGTGTCCAGACCGGATGAACCTACAACAGCTCAGAACCTCTCGGGCCCCCTGCTTTTTAGCTTGTTTGTCCAGCCATGGGTTTTAGGCCGCTAGTGAGCTGAGGGGAGAAGCTTCAGGACAAGGTGAGTAATCCTAGATCATTAGTTTTATTCCATAGTACTCTGATTGAAAGTTGTCAAGAAATTGGTGTTTAAGCTTAAATATGTATAGTTGATGAAAAATAAGAAACTTTGCTGCCGTTTGATTCTGATGCTTTCCTGATAAATTATAGAGTCTGTAATGCTCGTATTTTTTTGAGTTGTGCATCTTGGCAGTGAGTTGATAGTTCCACCCTTGCAAATTTTGTTACATTGAAAAGTGATCTTGTTGAACATTAAGTTATGATTTTTGACATAGTCAATTATCAATGATGATTTATTCTGAAGTATTATTTGTATTTAAAATATGTACTTCTATCTTGTCCTATTATGAGAATTGATGAAAATATTTTCAATGTAAAAAGTTTGGATAATTTGAGACCTTGGGCTCAATGGAAACTCATTGGTAATCTGGTGACATTTGTGTACAGCCTGAGTGGCTAGATAATACAAAAAATGACCTAAATGGCGATAATAGCCCAAGGGGCAGTATTAGCTAGTTTGGCAGAATGAGAAATATAACTGTGGAAAATGAGTAATCGACACCTGTAATGAGTGAAAAGAAAATATTGATGATGCCACGATTACCAATAGGAGTTTCCTTGGAATCCAGGTGTTGATATTATTTTCTACGTTTTGAATGAAAATGGAAATGGAAATAATTTAGTTTATTTGAAAACACATGATTAATTTAAATATGTTTTGACACTGTTAAATTTCTTACCATATAATATATTTAACATGATTTATTTAACTGAGGATCCATTGGTAATTCCTTGGCAACTCGCAAATGCACCTATGTATATCAATACTGATATGTAGGGAAAATAAGGGGGAGAATCGATCAGGTATGATGCGATTGGACTTGAAGACTTGGTTCTAGTTCCCTATCGAACTCCTTTAGGTTCAGAACCACTAGATAATCCCAAAAAATCCTCAGGTGCACTTGTGACCACCTGGTGACAATTGGAGTGATAAGGGGGAGGGTGTAATTTGATAAATATACTTGATTGGTGTTATGGATGGTTTAGGGGCGATATGATTGGTTTTGGTTACCTATTGGAATTATGTGGATCCAATCAACATTTCCTTAAAGAAAAAGAAATACATTTTGAAATATTTCCTTTGATACATAAATATCAGATTTATGAAAAAGCTATTTTAAAAAATAAACGTCTTCTCTTACAAAATAGTTGTGAAAGAGTTTTCATAAAAGGTTTGTGGAGATAGGAATTTTGTTTGGCAAACATAATTAGTTTCAAAAGTATTTATCTTTCTGATGGATTTTATATAATCAATTTGTAAATCAAATTTCAGTCTTTGGTGGGACTACTAGCTCACTAAATTTCTGAAACCTTCTTCAATAGAAATAAAAAGGAATAAAATAGAAAATGTATATAAACAAGTAATCAATAAAATAATAATCACGTGTTATATTAGTTTGTGTTCTGGATACTCAGTAAGACAAATATTTAGTTGAGCCACTACGTGTTTAGTTGCTGCTATGTTTGCTTTGCTGGGCATATCGCCCATATTGTTTGTCTATGAAAACTTTGTATAAATTGATGTTGTAACTTAACTGTTATATAAGAATATTTATTGTATTATGTCTAGCCTGGGCATCTAGATTATAGGGGACATTTTGCCAAAAATTCAGCAAAAATAGACAAGTATTTATGAGTTAGTACTATAGTTAGGCTTGTAGGAGGTTTCTTACAGGTGACCTTCTACACCGGTCACGGACCCCCTAGGTGGATCGTGACATCCTCCTACCAACCCTTTGCCTCAAGAAGGCTTTGCTCCTAAAGATTTAGTACCTTAGGCTATGACCTTTTGTAACTTTGTGTCTCCTTTTTGAATTTTGTATCAATTTTTGAAGTTTATATAAATTTACTCCATTGGAGGGAACATCAAATGAATTTCTGTGCTATTCTTATTTGTTTTCTCTTAATCTCTCTACTTGAATGCCTCATATGCTTAACTTGATGAATTTATTTGAACGTGAATACCTAATAGGTAGCGTTTCATCTAACACTCTTCATCCGATACACTGCTTGCTTCCCGTGCAAGACTTTATTGAGATTTTATTCAGAAACAATCAAATAAGAAAAGAATTCAGGAAAACACTCAAGTGTTCTTCACTAATTTTATGAATTATCTACAAAATTCAGACTTCTACTGATAGTATGGGTAGAGATGCTCAACATTCCAAGCTCAAGGGAATTCTATCCCATCCATGTCTGCCAGGTGATAAGCCCTATTGCTAATGACTTTTTTTAATGAGATACGAGCCTTCCCAATTCGATTCTAGGGTCCCCTTGTTGGCTTTGTGAGCTTCAAGGAGAACGAGGCATAGAATGAGATCGCCAGGTTTATAGTTTTGAGCTCGAACCTTTCGATTATAGTACTTTGCAACCCCATTGCTGGTCGGTTGTGGCTCTAAGGTGAGCTTTTTCCCTTATCTTTTCTATTAGATCGAGATTCTCAGCAAGCAGTTGATTGTTGTCATCTGGATCAAAAGTCATTCTTCGTTGTGATTCCACTTCAAGTTCTACTGGGATTATTGCCTCGAATCCATATACCATCAAGAAGGGAGTTTCTCTTGTGGTACTGCAGACTGTGGTTCTATAAGCCCAGAGCACTTTCAGTAGCTCGTTTACCTATGCTCCCTTATTGGCCTCCAACCTCTTCTTTAAGATTTGTTTGATGATCTTGCTAACAGCCTCAACCTGTCCGTTGGCCTGTGGATGGTCTATAGTTGAGAAGTTTTTCATGAATTTGAGTTTATCATAGAACTTGATGAACTACTTACTGTTGAATTGAGTCCCATTATCGGTTACAATCTAATGGGACACTCTAAATCTGCAAATGATGTTACTCCATGCAAACTTTTCAATCTTTGTAGAAAAGATCTCTGTAATCTCCTTTGCTTCTGCCCACTTGGTAAAATAATCTATAGCTACCACTACATGTTTACAATTTTTGCAAGCCATAGGGAGTGGTCCAATTAGGTTGATGCCCTAGATCATGAAAGGCCATGGACTAACCATCTGCTGTAGGTAAGCTGGTGGGGCCCATGGTATCTTCATGAATCTTTGGCATTTATCACATTTCTTAACAAGGTCAACAGTGTCCTGCTTCATTATGGGCTAATAGAATCCCTATCGGAGAACCTTTTTAGCTAGAGATAGCCCCTTAGCATGATTTCTGCAATGGTCAGCATGAATTTCATTCAGGTAGTCCTAGCTATCAATGCATTTTAGGAGTGGAGTTGAGAACCTTTTTTTATACAACACATCATCATTGATGCAATATTTGGTCGCTCAAGCTTGCAATCGTCATGCCTCAAGCTTATTTTCTAGCAATCTATTATTCTACAAGTAGTCGATGATTGGGCCCATCCACAAGTCCTGGGCTATGGCAATTGCCATCACAGTATCCCTTGGTTCTATACTTAGGGATGAGAGGAGCTCTACTAGGATCGTCCCCAGAAAATCAGCATATTAGGTCATAGCTAGGCAAGCCAAAGCGTCAGCGTGCACATTTTGGGCTCACGATATTTAGTTGATTTCATATTGTTGGAACGAGCTAAGCAACTCCTAAACCTTCTGTAGGTAGAAGATCATTTCGATCCCTTAGTCTGGCACTCTCCCTATACATGGCAAACAACAAGCTGGGAATTATTGAAAATCTTCAACCTTTCAGCTCGCACCTCTTTTGCCAATTGTAGTCTAGCTAACAATACTTCATATTCAACCTTGTTGTTCGTGGCTTGGAAGCTAAATCTTAATATGTAGAGGATTTTGTGCCCTTCAGGACTGATGAAAAGCACCCCTACCCTGACCTTTTGTTCACTTGACAACTCGTTAACATACAGTTCCCACCATTGAGCTTTCAAAGTCTCTACCTCCTCTTGCATGGGCCCAGTCAATTCCACAATGAAATCTGCTAGAGCTTGCCCTTTGATCACTGGTTTAGGTTTATATTCAATATCAAACTCGACTAGCTCAATTGACCATTTGAGTAATCAACCTAAAGCATCCATCTTTTGTAAAACTTGTCTGACAAGGAACTGCATAAGCACTTCCATGCTATGTGCTTGAAAATAAGGTCACAACTTTCTTGATGTGACTACTAAGTAGTAGGTGAGTTTCTCCATGGGTGAATACCTTGTCTTAGTGTCCAGTAGTCTCTTGCTCATGTAATAGATGGGGAATTAAGCTCTACCTTCTTCTCACATTAAAGCTATACTAAGGGCGTACTGGGATACTCCTAAGTAGACGATTAGCTTCTTACCTTCCTTTAGTTTGGACAAGAGTGGAGATCATTCGAGATATTCTTTGAGCTACCGAAAGGTGACTTTGCATTGCTGTGTCCATTCAAACTTCTTCACCTTTTTCAAGACGTCAAAGAAAGGCACACATTTATCTGTCCCCTTGGAAATAAATCTACTCAATGCCATGACCTGACCATTTAAGCTCGTACGTCCTTAGGCCCAGTGGGGGATCTCATGTCGACAAGAGCCTTGATTTTCTCAGGATTTGCTTTTTGATCCCCCTACTATTCACCATGAAGCCAAGGAACATTCCCGAAGTAACCCCAAACACACATTTATGAGGATTCAACTTCATCTGATACTTCCTCAGGATTTGGAACATTTCTCCCAAATCTCAAACATGGTTAGCAAACTACTTGGACTTCACCAACATGTTATCCACATACACTTCTATTGTTTTACCAATATGATCTTTAAACATCATATTCACCAGCTACTGATAGGTTGCCCTCACATTTTTAAGTCCAAAGGGCATTACTTTGTAGTAGTACAGTCCGCAGTCAGTGATAAATAAGGTGTGTTCCTTATCCTATGTGGCCATGGGAATTCAGTTGTATCCCAAGTAAGCATCCATGAAGCAAAGGAGTTCATGCCTTGCTGTTGTGCCCACGAGCTACTCGATCTTGGTAAAGGGAAGTTGTCCTTTGAGCATACTTTGTTGAGGTCTATGAAGTCAATGTAGGTCCCCCATTTTCTATTCTTCTTCTTTACGAGGATAGGTTTGGCTACCCAAGTGGGGTAATACGCTTCTTAAATAAACTTATTCACTAGAAGTTTATCCACCTCCTCTTTCAGTGCGGCATAGCACTTAGTAGTCATTGATATTCTCTTTTGGCAAATCAACTTATGTCGGGGGTCAATATTAAGCTTGTGTGACATAACCCTGAGGTTGATGCCTACCATGTCTTCGTGGTTCCAGGCAAAGACGTCCAGATTCACCTTAAAAAACTTGACTACGTGCATTTTCACATTTAGAGGCAAGCTTTTCCCCAACTTGAGGCATTTCTCTGTATCTATCTCACTGACCTACACATCTTTAAGCTCTTCTATAGGATTAGTAGCTCTTCCGTGTCTAGCTCGCAGGGGTCAAGGTTGTGGTTGACCTATTTAGTGCCCAATGCTCGTGGCTCTCCACCGGACACCACATGCACCTTTTTCCTTTGCTCCCCAAGTTTATCTACGTCTTCGTAGCAGTGTCGGGCTACTTGCTATTCTCCCCACACACATCCTACTCCGTTGGGGGTCAAAAATATGATGGTGAGCATCCTGGTTGAGGTAACGATGTATAGGTCATTCAATGTGGGTCATCTCAGCACCACATTATAAGCTAAGGGATAACTTATAATCAAAAAGTCTGCCATAATAGTAGCTTAGTGGTCTGAGTCCCCTAGAGTAAGTGGGAGTCTGATTTGTCCTACTGGCAATATCCCATCTCCCATAAAGTCATAGAGGGGTCTAGGGGAAGAATTTAACTGGCTTATGCTTACGCTTATCTGATCGAAACATCCTTTGTGCATTACATTGACTGACCTGCCAATGTCAATCATTATTCTCCTCACTTTGGCATTGCTTATTTTAGCCCGGATGACTAGTGCATCATTGTGAGGAGCGTGAATTCCTTGTGCATCTTCTTCTATGAACATGATGATATCCAAGGCTGTTCTAGCTTTCTTAGTGAGCCTTTCACGTTCTCCATGACTTGCGAGTAGGATACGGCCTGTTGCTCACACATAGTGGTCGTGTGATCTGTTTGAGGTGCCAGTGATATGAGGTCCACCATGAATTATGAATATGGTCCTCATGGAGGATGCTTCCTCATGCTCCGGGGTCTACTGGCATTGATGCTGTGCTGGTTGCTAAGGTCATGGAGATTACTGTCTCACAGGTCATACTATATAATCTCTTAAATGGCCTCTTTTAATTAAGTCCTCAATGGTATCTTTGAGCGCCTATCAATCTGAAGTATTGTGCCTGACCTCATTGTGATAGGCACAAAACTTGTTTCTGTTTCTTCTCTCTAGAGGAGCTTTTATGGGCTTAGGCCTCCTGAAGTCCTCATTATCCCTCTCTATCGTGAAGACCCTGTCTGGAGTATCCGACAAGATGGTGTAGCTGTCATAGCGACCTTGGCGTTGAGGTTGCTGACCCTTGGCCTTTTTTAGGACTTGACCACCAGAATTATCCTTCTGGCCCTGATTGTTATTGCTGTCACTAGTTCTTTTTTTACTTTAGCTGGAGCCACTTGCCTCATCCTTCTAGCTGGGCTTCTTTGGACCAAAGGTTTCCTCCCACCTTATCTCCTTAGCAGCTCGCTTATAGAACTTACCCAAATCCTTCACTGGAGACTTGTATATATCCTTATACAATTTCCTATCCTTTTAGAGTCCAGTTGAGATGGCTGTGAGGATGCTCTCATTCGACGGGTTTTTCACATTACTGACCTCACGTTGGAACCATGTGATGTAGTCTTTCAATGATTCATCCTTTCATTGGAAGATTGTTGCCAAGTGGCAGGACAGGGCGATCTATCTCCTGAGCACCTTGTATTGGTTAAGGAACTTCCTTTGGCATTCATCCCAACTGTGGATACTGTGAGCTGGGAGGCTCCTAAACCATGTATGGGGTATCTTACGAAGGGTGGTAGGGAAAATATGGCATTTGACTAGCAGGTTAGTGGTTTAGAGATCCATTTGGACATTGAATGCTTCTAAGTAGCTATACAAGTCACTATTTGTATTATACAATAGGATGTTTGGGACCTTGAACCTATAAGGAAGAGGTTTTATTTCAATTTCTCTAGTGAAAAACATCCTCTCCTCATAATTGTCTTAGTTATTCTAAGCCACAAGTCTTTTCTCTAGCTACCGTACCCTCTAAAGCAACTCTTTGATCACTGGGTCCTGAGTCTCGGATCGATGGTTGGTGGTTTGTCGACTCCTGTCACCTCCCTAGTCTTGGGAGCAGCGATCTGAGGACCTATGCCTCATGCTATGTTCATGACCAGGAGAGTAATGATACGACCTTCGTCCTTAGTCTTATTCAAGCTTTCTTCATGGCATGAACTCTCACATCATTGATCATCTTCCTCATCTTTATGAGTTTGATGGACTTTTGACCTCAACCGCAAGTTGGACGAGTGTATTGAGCCAGCTCGCTGACATTTTGCTCTAACAGGCTCTTCCTACTTAGCTCTTAGCTGTTGGACTCCTCTTCTGGGCACGACGACCTCAACTTGTCTTTATGCACCCTGGGCTTATGCTTGCGCCAGTGTCCTCACCATATTGGCCAACTCCTTCATAGTGTTCTCAAGCACCTCCTGGCATTGGTGCCATGCTTGCATTCCGTTAGCTCCAGAGGTGATAGGCTGGTGAGGGGTCGGTGGTGCCATGCCAACGACAATACTTATTACGAGGGTAGTAGAAGCCCTTGTAGCAGGGAGGATGGAGCCTCCAATCAGTAACACTTCCCATTGTTGCTATATGTGGTCTTTCAACTGGCCAGTGTCAACGTCAGTGCTTCTAGTAGTTCTTCCTCTTGCCATTGTGGTTGTTCAACAAATCATACAAAAAAGAGAAAGCAGTTTTGAGGCCCTCCTTCTAACACCAAAATATTGACGGTAAAATTTGATAAACCCAAACTTTAGTTAACTAGTACGGGTTCTATAATCCTCAAACTACAAGCTGTGGAAGCAAATGTAAACAAGAAGTAGATATAGAGAAAGAAAGGACAATGGACATCAGAAGCTTTTTAATGTGATTCGACAAAAGTCAATGTGACCCCCACATCCATGGTGGTTGTATTTGCCTTTAGATAGTGGTTTCTCTATTATGTTTAGCAGAGTGACAATACAAGAGTTCTCTCACTGTTCTGGTAGAGTTTCTGCATATATTTTTTACTGTCTTTTGTTACAATGATCTCCCCCTATTTATAGAGGCAGGGAGAGTTACAAGTGTAATTTGATAAATTGTACATTTGTCTATTTTTCCATATTGGGCAATAAATGCTTGACAGGCAATAAATGCTTGACAATTCACTGTTCATCTTTGGAGGTTGATATGTCAGTTTTGGGAGTTGACTTGTTAGTTGGGAGAATGTACCTCTAATTGATGATTGGTCTATGGAGTTCTGGACCCACAGTCATATTGCTCAGTTGGTAGTTTGGGCTCGCAATCTGGGCTCGCATTGGGCAACCTACTGGTTATAGAGGTTGATTTCGTTCCTTGGTTCAATATGAGATGAGTCTTCTAGCGAATGATTAGAGTAGGACATTCTGACTAGGGATGGTAATGGGTCAGGTTCGGATAGGTATGACAATACCCGTGCCTGTACCCGTTAGAAAAAATCACACCTATACCCTACTTGTACCCGCGAACACTGTAGCAGGTACAGGTTTATATCTGTGATTATGGGTATACCCGTCAAAATTTAAAAAAAAATTCTAAATTTTTTTTAATAGTGTTCACGGGTACGGGTTTATACCCACGGGTATGGCCATACCAACAGATATACCTACTAAAACGACATCATTTTGAGTAGTGTTTAAATAAAAATAAATAAATTTTTTTATTTAAATGGATAAACGGGTATGGTACAGGTATTTTTTCAATAATGTTCACAGGTACAGGTTTATACCTACAGGTATTCGATATACCCCGCCAAAATGATGTCGTTTTGAGTAGTGTTTAAATAAAAATAAATAATTTTTTTTAAACGAGTAAATGGGTATGGGTACAGGTATTTTCTGATACCTGTACTCATACCTGTTACGGGTATAAAAATCATACCCATACCCACCCACAAACTAGTTTTTTCATACCCATACCTGCCCATTACAGGCGGATATCCATAGGTAAATGGGTACGCGGGTAAAATTGTTATCTCTAGTTCTGACTTAGCTAGCCGCAACCTATCCTTTGCGAGCTGGAAACTTGGTCTTGTCCTCTGCCTTAAGCTTATGACTGGTGAACCGATGCTTGTGTCAAGCAACCTTAATTTTTGGGTGGCTTAGGCTTTTTCTGGTTGAACTTATCCCTCGTTGGGCCTCGACCAGCCCATTTTGTATTGTCTGGAAAATACTCATAACAATATCCTTTTAGGCAATTTATATTATTTAGGCTTTCATCTCATCCCCTGGATATATGTCAAGATTCTTCGGTTATAATTATAAACTTTTCATTTCTCTTATATTGAAAGGATCTAGATATTTACGTTAATTCACAATAGATGGTTATTATTTTTCATATACGATTTTTGTGCCACCAAATTATTTATCTCATTGGCTTTATTATTTCTTCACAAATAATTTTTCACAAATAGTGGAGTACTCAATAATTTTACATAAATAATTTCATAATATTTATCATAGTCAATAAATAGAAACACTTTTATTTTAGGAACTTATTAAATTATTATATGTGATCCAAAAAATTAACTTAGCACCATTGTACTTTTTTTTTTACAATAGAAATGCATACTAAAATTTATAATAAGCATTTTTTTTCATCTCTACATGAAATAAGAGATCATTTTTAATTCATGGTCATGTATCCACAAAACAAATTATAATTTCAAAAAATGAAATATACAATTTATGCTATTTAAAATAACAAAATTAAGGATATATTGCTCAATAAAAATTTTATAGTTCATATAATCTAATTTGGACATTCAAAATCTCAATTTTTTTAACCTCAACTATTGGTAAAACTTATTTCTCATATTCTCAATTCCCACAAAATTCAAAATAAATTTTCGTTATACTACGTGAAGTTATTACCTTCACAAGTCATATAATTTTCTTGGTATATGTGTACACAATTGCACTTGTTGACAAATAATATCTCAAATATAAAAGGATCAATATAACATATTATAAGTCTATAATTTATCTTTCCACATAGTCAAGAAATCACATAATTATTAATCATGATTATTTCATGGGAGAGAGAGTTGGAATATTTACACCAGTTAAAAACTTTTTATAGAAATGATTTTCTTCTAATCAACCATCTATTTGCAAGTAGTTATAATATGCATCTTACATAAAAATTTAATTAAATTATGATTATAATAAATATGTAATCAACTAGTTAAAATCTACTTATATTTAAAAAAATATTTTATTTTTACATCAATTTTAAAATTTATTAATGAAATAATAACTAATTTTGAATGAAAATAAAATTTTATGAGCATAATGTATAAAATAAACATATTAAATCAACAGTGGATTTCATGACAAAATTATTTTGTAAAAAGTTAGCAATGGTGTATTTTTTTTTTTTTTTTGCTAACATGGATGTCAAATGACCCCAACCTTTATTTTATATCTCAAAAGTATATGTGTGGAAATTCTCACAAATTATTGTCTTACTCATCAAATTTCAAAGTAATAATAATATTTCAATCATTAACTGTTCTACTGAAAGGACAATTTATTTTAGATTTTCCTTTGGCATAAACCTCAAACCAATCAAAGAAAGGAACATTTGTTTTGAATTGTTTCATAAATTTGAACTAAGAGTCATGAATTTGTTGTTTGGAAATTCCTTGAAATTTTGAAAGAAACCATTTTCTCTGAGGAGTAAATTCCTTTTAGTAAAAATTTTCTTTTAAAGCATTGACATTAATTTGAAAATTCAAAACAAATTCTTTTTGGCTAGAAATTATTTAACTTATGGATAGTCATTTATCATTGTAGAACATGTTGGAGATAAAGACCCTTCAGATTCTTTATCTTCAACTTATTTATTTATTTTTTTTTTGAGTAAATTGGTTTGGGTACTCTAGAGATATAATTTATTCCTCTAAGGTTAACAACAGATAGTGATCTCTTAAAGCTAGATATATCTACTAACATAGTTGAACTAGAAGCTACTGAATTTTTAGGTTTGTTTATTTTGAAAATTTGATCAACTCAGTTACTCTGGAGATTTCTAGACTACTCCTATTTCTAAAGAATAAGTCTACTTGTCTAGAGTCATGTTAGATAATTCTAGCAACTTGTGGGCTAGTGAGTTAAGGTTGGGTGGCTTTGGGTAAAGACCATTTCTCTAGATTATCTTATCCCAGGGAGTTGACATTGGCTTTTGTATCCTAGTTTTTGAGGTATTTGTTAAAAAATAAGTTGTTTCTCTTCTAAAACTAGGTGGTTTTAGAATACCTGAGTTTTGGTATTGTAAAGTTTATACTAGATCCTATAGGTAATATCAGAATGGATCTTGGAACCATATTGTATCCATGCAATTTGGTATTTAAAACTACCAATTTATCTCTACAAGTTTCTCTTAAACAGATAGAGATGTCAAGGGAATAGTTGAAGTAAATTAATCCATGTGAGATCGATGTGACCCCTGACGGTAGAAACCATGTAACCCACTAACAAATTGTTATATTGCCTAAGAAAGTTAATCAGATTGAACTTCGCACCCAAACTAACTTGTAGTTTGTAACTAGAAGTATTAAGAATAATCGTGCCACACTGATAATAAAATATTTTACTCATTTAATAGTCCTCTCACTAAGCTTTTTAAGGTCTAAACTGACTTATTTCAGCTGTGTTATTACATATTCATGGTGCGGTGTCAATTGGGATCATTAGAGAAAATTCTGTAGTATTTGGCCTTTTGAGTAGTTTCTGTATTTTGGCTATAACTTGAGCTACGATTGTCCAATTAATGTGA
>JANHAO010015986.1:0-14572 GCA_026873985.1 Saraca asoca | reverse complement strand
ATTAAATTATTTATGAAATTTTTTTAAAATAGTTATGAAAATATTTACGAAAATCTATAAAAGTCATTCATAAGTCTATAAAAGTCTATCAATATTAATAAAAGTCTTTTAAAATAAAAGTTTATGAAAATCATTGAAGTTTATAAAAGTCAATGAAAGTTCATAAACTCTACAAAAGTCATTTACTTACAAAAAGTCTATAAAAATCTTCAAAACTCTAAATTAAATACACCCCCCCTGAAACTGCCTCAAATTTCCAAATCCACCATAGGCCCTAGGTTTTAATTGAAATCAACTAGAAAGTTCATCAACATTGCTGAGTCCAAAATCAAAATTAGTAAAAAAAAAAAAAAAAAAAAGGGACGGCCTATAACTAAATCATTCAAATCTGCATTATAATCAAAATCTTCCAAAATTTCACTAAAGCCATTGAGAAACTAACAAGAATAGCTCTTAACAAGCTTTAAGTATCATAGATTAGTAAAAATGTTCCAAATAGCTTCAAAAAAGTGTCAAAAATGTTCTAAAATGGGCAATTAGTTATTAGGAAATAGAGATAGAATATATAATTAATCATATATTATATTTCTATTTCCTAATATTCCCTCTCAAGCTGAAGCTTTCTTTAAGAAATAGAGATAGAATATATGATTAAAAATTCATTAAATTATTTAGTTACATTATTGGCTTATCTAAACTCATGACTTATCTCTAGTATTATAGTCTAACTAAATAACCTAATGACTTATTAGTCATATATTTTATCTTTATTTCTTAATAATAGTGAATTTGGTCACACTTCGCCAAAGCTCTGGCCAAAGTCACTGTGGAAACTACCACTGTTCACCTAGAAATCACTGGCACTGGCTATCGGGAACTAACTAGCTGAGAACACATATTTTCTTCTGCACCATTGTTACACGTCTTCGCTATCTCTTAACATCCGGTTTCTTCAATTTGTTGGAGATCTTCTTCACCTTCTTATGCTGCCTCTGAAACTTCTAATGGCTAAGTGGAGACAATTGAATTGCACAACTCCACTGTGTTCTTCCCTTGGAGGCAATGGCAAAAACTTTGTCAATCTAAAGCCAAAATATAATTGGTGGCTTCTTCCAAAGCTTCGGAAAGGAGACTTTCTGGCCACCTATCATCGATCACCACCTCTGATCACCGGAGAGCTAACTTGCCAAAGCAGTTGCTACAGCTAACACCTTCATGACTCAAATGTGTATTTTCCTTTCTCTCTTTTTTACAAACCAAAAAACTTAATCAATCCTAATAATAAAAAAATAACTAAAAATCTACTAGAATGGCGACTTAACTCCCTTTTTTTTTTCAAAATTAAATAATTCACAATAACAAAATAAAAATCAACATAAATTTATACTAAAACTATGATAGCAATTTTACCCCATTGGAGGTTGCTAGAAGCGATATAACACCTCAAGGCGGATCATATTGATTTGATACTATTTTGGGAAAATAATTAAGATTTAAAGAAGGAAGGCGTAGAGAGAAGATGGCAAGAATTAGGAGAGAATTATGGTATTATAATAGAATGAAATTAAACTATTGAATTGATATATTACACATAAACCTAATGCTCTATTTATATAAAGCTCCTAAGAAATATAAAGACTATAAAATCATTAATTTTAGGTGCACTACAAGTAAGTTTATAACATAATTTAAGCTCATAATATAACCTAGTAATCTAATTTTTTTCTCAACAAACAGCAATATAGATGGTTTCATTTTTTCTAAAAGTTCAAGAGATAATATATAGGATTTTAAAATTTATGTGCCATTTTTGTCGCTCCTCACCTAAACTTAAGGATAATCTGTATTTTCCCTTCCAAAATGTATGCAAAAAGGTGATCCTGGTCAAAATATTAGCGCATCACTACAGATATATTTAACATTTGCCACTGGCTGTACTTTCACAGAAGAGGATGTCTCTGATTACTTAAAGTAAATTAAATTCTGAATGTAACAATGTGTGTTGACACATGTTTGAAGTCAATTGTTTTGTTAACAAATTTCTTTGTCATGCTTTCTTCTGTAGCACCTTTGGCTGCGTTGAACATGTAAGGATTCCCTGCCATCAGAGACAAATGTTTGGATTTGTAACATTTGTTGATGCAGAAACTGTTAAAAATGATTTTAGATAAGGGAAATCCCCATTATGTTCGGTGATCTCGTGTGCTTGTGATGCCTTACAGGAAAAAGTTGAGGCTTCTTGACAGGTATTACTTCTCTCAAAGTTCTATTGCTGTGATTTTGCGGGACTGTTTTTGGTTATGGCTTCGAATCCTCATGTAATCCTTGAATGCATTAATATTATAAATTCTGGAATTCATGTTGCCATGTAATGCTTATCTTTATTTGTATAAGCATTGCAAATTCTGAAACAAAGTCAATACATGAAGCCATTGGTGTGGTCTGTATTGTTGATGGGTCTTTGGTTCTAACAAATACCAATGCCCTGATTCCCACCTCCTCTGAAATACTTTGACATTCTCTTACTAACTGTTTGAATGCTGTTGACAACTCCATTTATCTTCCACATTCAGGAAGTACTATGATAGAATTGAGCCTTCACATTATGTAAACAAGGACTCCTAGCTTACCTCAAGTGAGGGCAATATTCTCTACTTTAGAACCTCAACCATCTATTCTTGTGGCTGTGCAAACTAATTTACCTTTTAGTGTGGAAAGGTTTTAGGAATGACAGATTTCGGAGGAGACAACTGATGGAACGTCCAGAACAGGCCTTTGAATTTCAGAGGAGGCGCTTTGCAGAGCTCCATCATTCCACTTCACCCCATTTTGGCTTCAAACCTTCAAAAGGTTCTATTTCTAACAAATATGGATCAACATATTTAGATAATCAGTTTCAGTATTATGCTTTATTTGTTTTTACTAATGGAAAAAAAAAAATCATTTCTCATGCAGATCATTACAATTTCCAGTCAGTGGAATCTCTCAATTATGCTTTGAATGACAAAGACAGCAGTTACAATGAAGAGTACAGGTCAGTTCTGATACAAGTCTCCTTGCGTTTTTTTTTTTTCTCTGAGTTTCTTCTGCCCTCACACATTCGCACCCATTCAAACAGTTACTTGTCTTGTGAAGCTTCTTCTATTGTCCTCCATTTCTCTTTATTTCCTTGATTTCCAAACTGACCATAGAGTTCATTTCACCTTACTGCAGGAATCATCATGAAGGACTCAATCTCCCAGACCGCCCATTTGCATTTCCAATTGACAGTGGAATTTCAGCAGTCACATAGATTCAGCGAGACATAGAAACGAAACAAGGTCAAAAAGTAACATGATTTCTTTGATACATAATACACAGAGACAGTCAGTCTCCGGCGACAATCACATACAAGCTGAAGAAGAAACAAACATTCACTTGTTGATGCAAGTGACCAAAACAAATATGATGCATGTAAGAAGTTTATAACTGTTTACTTACATAAAGAATAACATGTAATTAGCAGCTTTCTGGAATCATTAGTCCATGAATAGAAACATTATCAGGACCCCTCATATAAAATATTCACAAGTGCAAGAGATCAAAATCCAACATGTCACGATTCTCTTCTCTGTCTTCACTCTTAGAACATTCCCAGGAATATTTAAAGTAAACCAAACACATTTTTAACATTCTCAAGAAACATGATTCCCAGGAAATATGATTCCCAGGAAACATGATTCTCAGGAATGAAAAAAAAATTAGTGTACCAAACGCCCCCTTAATTCTTACATAAGCTAAACCGCATTCTGAAGTCTGAACTGAACGTTGTTCTACACAAAGGGAAACAAGTCCATCTGTTGCTGCTTCTTTCCTATACTAATTCTTCACTCTCTAAAAGTTCTATTCCATTTTGTCTTTTCCGCAGTCTGAGGAATCCGGTAATGCAGTTATTCCAGAAATACGGTTCAGTCCAAATACAGAAAGTGTACATTCCATTTCATTGACGTAAAAGCGACTTTTGGCACACTAACATTAACAGGATGGTCATATGGTATTTGTATGTGTTTACGAGTTAAAAATCAGTTCACTGCACGGATTATGGTTTTGGTATTCCTTTGATGGCATCCGATACAGAAATAGGTATATAAAATGTTATGGTGTTTCTGTGAATCCAATCCAAATAAACCTTCAATGATTGTTACAATAGTATGTAACTTGTTGAGAAAATAGGTGATGATGAGTATAACAGACCACCGGTACAAGCATCTGCATCTGAATGAAATATTGATGGATAGCATTTTCAATAACCACTAGGGAAGATACAGATATGCTTTCAATTCACTTGCCACACCTAATTCTTTAAGCTGCAAATTGAGACTTCCTTATCATTATGAAGTTGGCACATGATTTCATTTATTGTGTACCTATATTCTGTCAAAGCTAGCCATTTATTCCCTTGGGACTTGACCTTATAAATTAATGCTAATTATAAAAGAAAGTTACTTCAAACCACTATACAAATTGGTTGATTTTGGTTTCTGAACTATTTTGAGAGATTAAGATACAGTATAAGCGTTTTAAACTATTAATCTAAAATTGATACTTTTGAATTAAATGATCATGAATATTCTACGCCACTCCTTATGTCAGATTTGAAGAGAATTTGAAAATCTTATCCTTGTGCTTGTATCTTTCTCCATATTAGGTGCAAAAGTCTTCACATGGATTTATTTGAGCTTTAATGAAATTTTTGTCAATACAGAAAGGCTTGACTCTTGTGGAGTGATATTGTATGTGTGGTACTTGTCTTGTTTCCGCTTTTGTTGTATTAAGAATTGTTCAATGTGTTTAATAGGCAGCCACAAATTTAGACTTACAGATGTGGAACTCGATCCTACTTCAACATGACGTACTGGTGATGAGAAATTGATCTAGTTGTACTCGTGAATTATGACATAGGCTAATAATAATGAGGGTTTGCATGTTGGTTTTGAAAACAATTTGTCTTGTGTTTTAATTTCAACGGTAGAGAACATGTTATTGTTATCTCAATTCACAACTAACTTTAATTCCTGTGAAGCATATACACACAACTTACCATCTTCTTTCCTCCATAGATCAGTCAAGCTTAAACAAAAGACACTTTTCTTCATTCTTTTGCTGAATTGTTCAACGTAGACTTTTTAATTCTGGGTGTCTACGTTGACCATCAAATCAAATCGATCAGCGTTGTTATTCTGAAAAAGATAAAGAAATCAGACCATAAATATACATAATGCATGAGAGAGTCGAATTGCATTTTGTAATTAATTAAGAGGAATACAATACATGAGCGGTTGAAACCGCGTGGGCCAAGGCCAATATATGACCATACAGTCTTGCCGACATCATCAGTTGTCATTTATCATCTTTTCCGATCAAAGCAAACGGACTTACATATTATCAATCCACGCTAGGTGGTAGTGTAAGTCTAGGTGATAGTGTAAGTCTAGGGCCATCTTGGTCTTTTAAGCTCAGAGCACCACAGCCTCAAAATAATTCATTATCTACTGTTCGTGACAGTGGCAGCTGAGTAATTTTCCGTATAAAACCGCAAACGAAGTTCAGAGGACGGGACCAACAGCCTTACCTGGTATCTTTGCTCTGACCATAGATCCTTGTCCTTGCATCAAACCAAAATTATAAAAATCCAAACTTGGCATATGTGTCAAATTATCGTCGGTTTGAATTGCAATCCAGTTGGGTCTTGTATAATTTGGTTAAAAGGTGACAGTCTCTAAAGTCTAAAACTTTTGAGCTGTTGCTCCTTTAGTTTGATTTGGGTGTTCAGTGGGTTTATCATAAAGTGCCTGTGCTCTGATCCGAGCTTCTGTTGTTTCTTGTTTAATTAGTTGAGCAGACAGCTGCTTCTCTTTTTCTTTCTTTAGGTATTACAATGGACAGGAAGTTTAATCAGAATCTCTCTGAGTGTTTCTGTATGATTGAATGATTCTGGATTTGATTGCTTAATTTTTATGTGGAACTTCCTAGACAAGGAATGCCGTGCTCCAAAGTTGCAAGGTTCTGCTCTTCCGTACAAAATTTCATATTTTTACGTACATAAATTTCTTTTGATCAGACCATGGCCTTTATGATAGATAGCCTTTTCCCTCGTCGATTACACTTGAGCCCTGAACTTTGAGCTCAGACAAATACAGCATTGGATTTTCCCTAATTGCTTGTTTGGTGTTTCTGGTATAAGTAGCACCAAGTGTGGTCAAATAAAAATCACAGGTTCATTTCTTGATTGCATAAAAAGTTGAAAGCACACACAATATCTTCTGGTCAAAGTTGAAGCACAAACTCCTTAGTGATGCTTTGGTTGGTTAGTTGTTCTGTTGATAAATTTACACTTGGTATGGATGCATTGAGTAAGGAGTGGCTTTTAATGAATGGAAGATGAAAACTGTTATACTCTGCCGTAGTAGATTTTTAAAATGAAACAGTCTGCGGTTGATTGGATTATGATATAGCTTATGTTTGTCATGTCATGGCTACTGCATGCAAGATAGATATATTTTATGAATATTGTCATCGATTATCTGTCCATAATAATAATATTCAATGATGGTATAGAAAATTGTTATCTACTTTTGTTGTTCTGAATTTTTTTTTTTTTTTGGTTACTCTTCTGCAGAATAAGTCAGATTTTTTTGTCACAATCTTTGATATTGGACAAGACAATGCTCATGGAGTTCAAAAGTAAAAGTCACTAACATTTGTTGTTCCAACAAAGAGAGCCGTCACAAAGGTTTGAGTGTTTGTGCTAGAAAGGCTTTTGGTATTGCTGGAGTATATTCAAAGAAGTGTTTAAATTTTTCAATGCAAGCATCTCAGAAACATAAAATTTCCAGTGGCCCTGGCAGGTTCTACGTTCCGCCTGTGCAAAATCTTGAGTCATATTGCCTTCCTCCAAGTCCGTGCCTAGACAATCACTCATCATCTGATAACAGCAGCCATACAGCCTACCCTTCAGTTCAGACTTTAGAACAATACAGCACCCTTGAATCTTCAACCAACAGTTTGGCTCGTCATAGTTCCCCATCTGCTAAGGATGATTCTTGCTCGACACATGACCACGATGACCTGAGGCACAAGATAAGAGAGCTGGAGAATGCTATGCTGGGGAGTGAAGTTGATATTGTAGACATGTATGATACTGTGGTTCCCCCAGAATCTGAGCAACTTTTGTCAGAGGTGGAGAAATGGAGGAAAATGATGGAGATGATATCTAGAGGGGATTTGAAAGAGATGCTTTGCACGTGCGCCAAAGCAATGGCATGGAATGATATGGAGACAGCTGAATATTTGATGTCAGAGTTGCGTAAAATGGTGTCCATTTCGGGCAGCCCAATCCAACGGTTGGGAGCATACATGTTGGAGGCTCTTGTTGCAAGGATGGCCTCTTCAGGAAGCACAATCTGCAAAGCATTAAAATGCAAAGAACCTACTGGTAATGAACTCCTTTCATACATGCATAAACTTTATGAAATCTGCCCATACTTCAAGTTTGGTTATATGTCGGCCAATGGGGCAATCGCTGAAGCCATGAAGGAAGAAAATGGAGTCCATATAATTGATTTTCAAATTAACCAGGGCAGCCAGTGGGTAAGTCTAATCCAGGCTCTTGCTGGCCGGCCTGGAGGGCCCCCTAAGATCAGAATAACAGGGGTTGATGATCCAACATCGGTTTATGCCCGGGGAGGGGGCCTTGATATTGTGGGGAAAAGATTATCTAGGCTTGCACAATCATGTAAGGTACCGTTTGAGTTCCATGCTGTTGGAATTGCTGCTTCTGAGGTGCAACTTGAAGACCTTGAAATTCGTCCTGCTGAGGCTGTTGCAGTGAATTTTGCCTTGATGCTGCATCATGTGCCAGATGAAAGTGTGGACCGACAGAATCATCGTGACCGGCTGTTGAGATTGGTAAAGCACTTGTCTCCCAAGGTAGTGACTCTCGTTGAGCAAGAATCTAATACCAATAATGCCCCGTTCTTCCCACGTTTCGTTGAAACATTTAACTATAACTTGGCTGTATTTGAATCAATTGATGTTGTTCTGCCGAGGGAACACAGAGAGAGGATTAATGTGGAGCAGCATTGTTTGGCTCGAGAAGTTGTCAACTTAATAGCATGTGAAGGGGCTGAAAGGGTGGAACGCCATGAGCTTCTGAAGAAGTGGTGGTCACGATTCACAATGGCTGGCTTTACACCTTACCCGTTGAGCTCCTTTATCAATTCTACAATAAAGAAGCTACTGGAGAGCTACAGTGAAAATTACACTCTTGAAGAGAGAGACGGCGTTCTATATCTTGGTTGGATGAATCAAATTCTCGTGGCCTCTTGTGCATGGAGGTGAAGCTTCAATAGTTGTTAAGTCATAATTTATGTTATTCATCACTTATAGGTTATGTACACCTTATCTTCTTTCCCAGAAATTCTCAAAAGTATCCTAAATGCTATGGAATAGTACTTACTACTCAGCATAGTTTGAGTTCTATAACAATACTAGCAAGCTTGGTATACTGTTTAAACTTTTTTATGCATCGAGTTTTAGAATTGATAGAAATATACTTCCAAGGCACATAGAAGTTAGTGAACATATAACAATACATAGAGAAGAAAATGAAAATGAAGACAGACTAACTACTAGCCTGCGATTTGTCATGGAAATGATGTAAAGCGATATATGACATGATGGTGCAAAATGCAAGGAGCAAACATTTTATTTTTCTGTTACCGAGGAGGCGTGCCTGCAGGCATGATGTTCTTTTCAGAGACGTAGCCACTTTGTTTGCTGCACGCCTCACCCTTGTCTCTGCAGTTTGGGATGTAGCCACTTTTGACTGCAACATAATAAAAATTAGAGTGAATCCTCCCTTGTGTTTACATGTAATTCAATTTTACTCACTTTTGTCCTCATAAAATATTAATTTATTTAATTTTATTTTCAAATAAAATTAAAAAAACATTTCACAATAATAAATGTGAGAAAAATTAAATTTAACAGTCTCAAAAATGAAGATTTAATTTAAAATTATATAAATTTGCAAACATGATGCGAATCTCTTAATTTACCACGAGAACATAGTTGCCCTTTAAATGGAGTCTATCTAAGGAGGTAAGTATAGTTCCTGTCCCATCCCATCCCCCTTCACCAACCTCCTCTCCGGTGTAGACGAAAAATAAAAAAAACGTCTCTTAATTAATAATCGAGTACGGAAAATGAGGAAATACCCGGTGTACACTACGTACAATTTCAGTGTAGCCAAACATACCATAAATCACATCCAAACTGTTTTGTCATGAAACGTTTGTACAACTTCTATGCAAAGCAGCAGTCCCCCATGCCAACTCTTACATGCGGAATTACATCCAGCATTTCGAGTAGCATCCAAGAGTTTAAATAAAAAACATAACAAAACCTTAATCCATGTTTTCATTTAACCGAAGCACTTTTACAAGGATCTTTGTCAAAGCAATTTTGATATCAGCTTCATATTTGTACAAAATTCCAAATATCATACAAACTGCAATTAGATATCAAAGCCAAACTCAAGGACAAATACTACAGAAAGAAGCTCTCAATTAAAAGAACTATCCGAATTTTCAGAAATGTTACCTTTGGAGCTATACTGGCTAAAAAGAACTCATTTATTTTTTGGTTCAATGTAAAAAATATCATGGACCCATTAGTATTCTTCCCATAGTCTGGGGGCATGGATAGGAGGAATGGTTTAAAGCAGGGCCTTCACTCAGATTTTCTCTTGAACCATACGGATGAGAACTGTTATTCAAAACACCAAAGTATGCCGGAGCTGGGGTATTATGAACAAACTTGAAATTGGCATTGCTGGGGTGGGTACGACTGTCCACAAAATCAGAGAGCAGCATGTGCCCTTGCCCATTCGATCTATTTTCAACAGCTGAGTTAATGCCCATCCCAAGGTCAAGGCTGATAGTATCACTTGTTTCTGATCTAATTCTTGTTTGACTACCTGCAGCAGCTGGTCCGCCTGTGTCGTGGCTACCATTCCTCGCAACAGGTACATCATGATTGTGTTTACTCTCATATGTGGTTATTACTGCTTTCGGATCATGAGATGCCCTCTCCACGTGCTTTCTAACAGGGCAGCCAGTATTTGTGCATTTATAATAACTCCTGAATGATAAGTGAACATGGTAATAAATAAGAAAACACAATTGAAGTACTGGATTTTTTGTTAACAGCAATAACTTGGAATGCATTGATGCTGGTCCACTTCAGGGTCCGAATACAGATATTTGTTTCATGAACCATGTTTCCAATCTCTTGCCAAAACACCAAATATAGTTAAATGTTCAGCCAAGTACTCGAGCAATATTAAGTTCTCCTAAAACTCAAGCTTGACTTATGTCAAATGGATTTTCAAAATGGTTGAGAATTGATTGTATAAGCTTGAATAATACCATCATATCAAGTTAATCCCTCAGTTTTATTCTTACCTAGCAGTGAGTGAAAGACCAAATAGTTTAACAATACACATGAAAAATCATTTGATAAGGAACACATAATAAATGAGATGCGATCGGTCTGGCAACAGCTGCCTAGTCATTACTGTGAGCACATACCTAGGATTAGGATTGCCTCTAACCACTTTCTGTCCATACTTGCGCCAGCGGTATCCATCATCCAATATATCAACCTCACTCAGAGTTTGCACAACAACGCGTGGTTCTCGGACAGGCTTAACTACAGGAGTGACATCAGCATTTCCAATGTCCATTTTCCTAATCAATAAAATGTTCACTGGTCAGTGAGAGAACATGAGTAGCAGGAGAAAACCTAGAACTTTGACCTAATTTGTCATATACCTTCGCTTTGAGAAGAAATCATCATCATCAACCTCATCATTAGTTCTATTTGACACTAACCCTGCACCCTCCGGACTATCATCATTTGCCACAGGAGATAAATCAGGAGTGTCACTGGGTTCAGCAGTGTGAGACACCTGACCACCATACATGTTGGAGGCTCTCTCTAAAATGCACAAATTAAAAGAAAACAAAAAGCACGTTATTTGCTTTTCTCATAACAATTGAAATCAATGTTAAATGTTTGACTGGTATTACCATCTCTGCCAGCAAAAGATGAAGTCTTATCAGATCTGTCTTCCTGCACAGGCATAACAGTACCAGCAGAGAATCGACGGCTAGGTTGAGGTTTAGGATGATCATGTGTTCCCTTGTAAATTATCTCGGTGATTTGTCCATCATGAGAGCGTTCAAATAGCTTCTTCACTTCACAGTTAGGATGTGTGCATTTGTAATAGCTGCGTGGAAATTCACTTCCTTTAACATGTTTCTGCCCATACTTTCGCCAATTATATCCATCATCAGACACTCTCTCAGCTGCAACTGACAGGCCACTTGCTCTACCATCAGTTTGTGATGCTTGAAGACCACTGGCTGTCCTGCCTCCATGATTAAATTCATCCAAATCAACTTCCACAGGAGCACTAGTGACTGAACTAACCATTTTACCAGGTGACGATATACTTAATTCATTTGATGGCAATGCTATCTCACTTTTAACTAAAGCTGATGTGGCAGATGATTTAGATTGACCTGGACCTTCTATTTGCATAGATTGTTCATTTTCATGGTTATGGAAATCTGTGGGAACCTTGAAATAAGTAAATAGAATCAGGTGAGTACTGAGCAACTAGTAATCGTCAAAACAATATTGGAATTAGAACATAAAACACGGTAAGCAAATTTGTTTTAACCTAACACCAGAACCAAACAAAGAAATTAGCAAAAAGATTAAAATACTATAGGGATTGGTTTACCTTTGTATAATAAAATGTTGTCTAAAAAAAAAAATCTAATTATTCATTCCCTCTTATAAACTCACTATGAAGGTTAGAGGTAGAAACACAGTAGAAAGAAAACCAATCCAAGGTTCATATTTGCACCTCATTTAAAAGACACATTCATCACATGTTTTTAACACCAATTAATATTTCATTACCATGTCTGATCTATTGCGTAGCTTGAACTCGAAGAAGCTAGAGTTTCTGTCATCAAAAGTATTGGTATTGAAGCATACAGTGGTTACAGGAAATGCAGCAGAAGCAACAGATCCATGTATTGCTTGAGGTTTGGCTAGGGACCCTGTAGTCGGTGAAGGCTCCACCTGCAAAGCAAGGATAGAAATAATATATAGAGTAAAGCCCTCTATGCACAACAATTGTGGAATTGATAAAGAAAAACTATGACGAGAATACCCAAGAAGATATGTGAAGCAATTATAGTTTCTTAAAGAAATATAAAAGGGAGAAAAGAAAATACAAATAGAAAGACAATTTCTCCAAACAGCTATTAAACACAATGAAATGAGTAAGAACATTAAAAACCTTATGCAGATATGTTCACTACAACAAAAACAACAACAAACAACAAACAAACCAGGCCTTATCCCACTAGATGGAGCCAACAACATGGATCACTCCACACCAATGTGCTCTATCAAAGACCATATATCATATATGCATATATATATATATATATATATATATATATTCACCAAAGTAGGAAAAAAAAACAGAAAAAGAGGATATACACAATCATCTGGGATAAGCAGAGTACTGAAGTTTTGTCAGTCAGCTATAGAAAAAGGCCCACTGCTATCAAGCAAAAGCAAAAACCTTATGTTTTCTTCTGCTGATTATACCAGATGTTGTTTATCTTGTGTCCATACTTATGACAAAAGATAGCGCAATTCAGGATGATCTGTGGAAGTTATATAAAGACAACTCAGTAAAGCCATTCCCACAAGAATCTTGCATAGAATTCTGCACAAATTACAACCATCCAGATTATTAACACTCAGATTATCATCTCCTATATTAAAAATCTTGACCCACAATCTTTCTGACATTCCCTTATACCATTCTGATGGCACACATAACAAAAATTGAATCCACTAATCCTTGGCAATGCATATATTCGTTTATTCCACATATAGAAGTGGAAAAAATAAAATTCAGTACATCATACAACACCATTAAAAACAAACAAAAAGCCCAAGCACCAACAAAAAGGGAGATTCATTATGTGAAAAAATAACACTGACAATAAAAAAAAGGGTGAATGTTGAGCGATCCCAAGAGAAAAACATATGCCATAGAATACCGTACTGGGCATAAAGGTGCCAATGCAGATTTTTATAAGAGCAAGCATCAGAATCTAACGGTCCTAACACAAGCATCTCGTACAGTCATAATATAAAATCAATTAAACGAAAGACCAAAAAAGAATAGCCATGTCTTATAAAACAAATGCCGCAACATGAAACAAGCACATAGAGCAATAGGAATTTCGAACTTGCCATCAAACAAATAGCATCTTCAGCTCATCGACATTTAAATCACGTTACTTAGGTCCTGAAATATTCCTGCTAAAGCGTAAGACTTTCGTAGACTCAGATACGCTATGTTTGGTAACTGAGCATTCCAAGGAAACCAACAGTGAAAAGAACAAATTTATGATCAGTCGCACTGGTGGGCTTTATCTTAGTGAACTGGGTCAAGTGAAGTACGAATTTTGACTGAGATAGCTGGATAAAACACTCTATTACCAGATTCCATTACCCTTTGATGTTCTCAGGAACCAGATAGATCAAAATACCATTCTTAAATATCAAAGCTACTTCCTTTTTCACTCACACTACATTTCCAACCAAAAGTGAGGAAAAAAGAAAAAACTATACCTTCATGTTGGAGAGAAGGACAGGGGACTCCAAGAAGGACGTCGGACTCAGCCCTGGCGGAATTGTGATACAAGGCGACCTCGAGATCGGAAGCTTCCCCGGCGACATCAGCTTGTACCTAGCTCCACTGGTAGCGACGGGGGCAGTGGAATTGTGGCGTAACCCAGCTTGATTCGGATCGTTTAGCGTGGATTCATTGGAGTCCTGAAACTGGAGGTCCGAAGCAGAGTGGTTTTGGCCGGAGTTAACTGCGCGTTCCATTGTGCGATTGGAGAGAGTGTGATGGAATCAAAGCAGAAGTAGGGAATTTGGGGAAGGAGGGAAGGGCGTAATGGTCATTTGAGAAAGCTCTCTCCGGGGTGTGTTTTCTGTGTCATTGAAGCTATGGTGTCAGGGACAGAGAAAGGAGAGAAGAGGAGAAGGGGACGGCGGTTGACTTGTAACATTGGATCTCATTTCATCCGATTCCCTTCCCTCTGAGTCTTGTCATTCCATTTTAAACGTTTTCTCTGCAACCCACCCAACCAATTTTTCAAAATCATTTTAATTCAATTCAGAAAAATATAGTTATTTTTCCACAGTTTTAGTCCCAACTCACTACTTGAATAAATGGACTTATTTCAACTGTAATTTTCTTATAATTAAAAAAAAAGAAAAAGAAAAGAGATTTTAGTGACTTTAACTTTTAAGCATTAAAGTAGTAAGGTGGATGATTTTTAGACCTGTCAAAACGGGCTAACGGATTTTACCAGGTTAACCCAACGGGTAAAAATTGTACGTCGGGCCAGTCCCAGGTCGG
>JANHAO010015985.1:0-14580 GCA_026873985.1 Saraca asoca | reverse complement strand
CATTTATCCTAACCTACATAGGCTTATCACTTATCCTACATATGCTTAGACTTATCACTTTAACTAACTAACCTATTCACTAACAATATCAAAATGGGAAAAATGCGAATTATCCCCACCAACTTTGAGGTGGTTGCATTTTACCCCCACCAATTATGGAAATAGGTTAAAAAAAAAAAAACCCAACAATTATACAAAACTTTGAAACTACCCCCGGCATCCATATTCTAACAGTTTCCGTTTGTTATGTGTTGTGCATGTGATTTTTTTCTACACATGGCTGCCTCTTATTGGGTGAAATTTCTTAGTTGGCCTCTTATTTCCATCTCAGCATTTTAGTTATTCCACTGGAAAAATTAACACCATGTCACCATTTACTCTATTCCACTAATTCCATGTCAGATTAATTACAGTCAGGTCATCAAAATTCTCCAAAAACCCTAAAACCTGAAATTGAAATAAAAAAACTCCCATCCTTACCTCTGAAAACCCTAACCCAAAACATCTGAGCTTCATCTTTCACTTCTTTTGCTCATTGCTATGGTTTTGATTGCTCTTGAATTTCTTTCTTTTGAAAACCCTAACCCAGTGATGCAGGAGGAACTTCTGATATCACTGCTCTTGAATTTCTCTGTCCATGCAAAGACTTCTGAGGTTCATTTGCACTATCAGGTAGCAATTTAGAAGCTGATGCACTTGCACTGGACACAGATGGCAGGTTTGATGGCTCACTTGCACTCTTGAACTGATCATCAGACATAGAAGTAGTGATGTTGGCTGCAGTTCCTTGTGATCCACAAAGGCTGCATGTTCCACTTTGTATAGTGGAATAGAGGAAATGCTGACACGGTTAATTTTTCAGTGGAATAAGCAAAATGTTGAGATGGAAATAAGATGCAAACTAAGAAATTTCACCCAATAATACAGTCATGTGTGAAAAAATCACATGTAACACACATAACTAATGGAAACCATCAGAATATGGATGTCTGGGATAGTTTCAAAGTTTTGTATAATTGTTGGGTTTTTTTTAATTGTTTCTTTAGTTGGTAGGGGTAAAATGCAACCACTCCAAAGTTGGTGGGGGTAATTTGCATATTTCTCTATCAAACTTGTGCCTGGCACTGCCCCATAAGTTCTGAAAAGGTTTTCAAGCTTTATTTTCTTAAGATGGTTGCACCATCTTGATCATGCATTGATCACAGGGGATCCTAATAAATCAGTAGAGGGTGTCATGTTTAAATGTAAATGCTATGTTATAGCTCTGTGTGAATTTTATTTATTGTTGGTATTATTTTCATTAATGACTTGATATATCTATTATGTTCCACTATAACTTAAAATATGAATTTCTTTGATTTAAGTTACATGTGTTTTTACATTTGGTAACAGGTTACCAAGGAGGAATTGGCTAGTAAAGAGGAGTTGGATGGTTTTAGAAAGCATGTTACAAGCCTTGCTGCTTTAGACTTCTTGGTGTGCTTGAAGTCTGATGTATTTGTGATGACTCATGGAGGCAACTTTGCTAAATTGATCATTGGGGCTCGTAGGTACATGGGGCATCGTCTCAAATCAATTAAACCAGACAAAGGACTCATGTCTAAGTCGTTTGGGGATCCATACATGGGTTGGGCTAATTTTGTAGAAGATGTTGTTGTTACACACCAGACACGCACCGGATTGCCGGAAGAGACATTTCCCAACTTTGACCTCTGGGAGAACCCTCTCACTCCTTGCATGTGTAATGCTTGATTACAGCAAGTTCACTGATATGAGTTTTGCACACGAACTTGCTTGATTGGCATCTCCACAAAATGTGGGCATCCAGAAGTCACTAGTTTTACCCATGGGGTAAATCAGGTCTGCGGTTAATGCATGCTTGAAGCGTTAATAGTTGTCGATCAAAGATAATGGCCTGCTGAAAAGACACTTACTACTATCTGGTTTTCAATTTTATGGTTGATAGTATTCCCAGGTGGATTGTCTTCATCGTGACTGACATTTAGCTGCTCTTTTCCCATGAAAGAAATTGATTTTTTTTTTTTTTGTACTAAGAATTCTGTAATTTATCAGTGAGTATGAGATGTTAGGTTTCTTCTGTGGTTGCTACAAAGGAACATGAATGACACCTTAGTAGCAAAAATTGTAGGAGGGCATGACTTTACCAACGGAGGAGTTGTTGGTAAAGAGAGAGAATCTACATTCTACTATGTAATTTTAATGTATTTTATGTTGCGACTATTCAGTGAAAATAAAATTGACATGACATCAGTCATTGGCAAGGGTAGGGGAGGTAAATCCAACAAGAGGCGGCCCAGTCCAGTACTCAACCTAGGTTCTCTACAGTTAGACATTTGTAGGAGATAGGATGTTCTGAAGAACAAACAGCATAATTTTCTCTGTTGAGTAAGTTTATCCCATATGAAATGATGTGTATGCCAATATCAAATAGAAAGAAACTGATAGGTCGTGCTGTGCATATCGTATATCAGACGATAAATGAAAGCGATATATATAGTAATTAATTATCGCATCGTTTAACAGGCATAACTTATAAATTTTGTATCATCTTTAATTATCAAAGCCAAATGAAGGGTCGTTCCTGTATTTTATGTTGGGGGAAGTAACGTACGCACAAGCGCACGAGACCCACATCTGTCCTGTTTTCTGTCCAATAACTAAATTTATCAACTCTCATTCTCAGATAATAACAAATAACGCCAGCAAGGCAATCAAGAATTGCATTTATTTAATGGAAATGTTCGTAAATCAAAAGGCGAAGGCCACTACCATTTCTGAGGTTATCCAAATTTTATTGAGCAAATTTGGAACTGCGTAAGCCAGAAGTATAGGTTAATCATGAGGCGACAACGACACTTTGCCAACGTGGCCCAGAAGGCAACAAGCGTATTACAGTTAGTAAAAGAATAATGAACTTCGTTGACAGTGTTTGTAAGTCATTGACAACACAAACACTATCTTTTCATCCTTCGCCATATGTAAACCGAAAAGGTAACTGCTTGAGTATTTATTTAAGTTCTCTTGCCTGTAACAACCGCACCGCACCAGCAACCATGGAGCCCTTCTCCTTCATCTCTCTTTGCTTTCTTTTTCTATGCATTCATAGGTATGCATCATGTATGTTTCAGCTGCATGTTTATTACTCTCGACATTGAAAGATAAGCTTGATTATTAATTTCACTGCTTGATTGATTGTTTTTGACGATAATATCCATCCCAGATATAGGTGATGTGAGCAGTAATTAGCTTCTGTTTCACGATTATCCAAACTTGCGAGCTTCTCTGTAATTATAAAGTCAAAACTATAGCTGGATTATTGTTGTTGACTAGTTTCATTATGCTTAATCTAATTTAAAGTTTGAAAATTAATTAGTTCCAGTGTAACCCAACACTGTTGTTAATCTTTCCCCAAATTTAGAGCTCACATTTAGGGTGAATTTGTTATTGCTAGTGCTTTATCTATAGCAACTTTTAGAAGCGTGCCAAAATGTGAGCTTTGCCATGGGCCCTTCTATTCCATGAAGTTTACTTCAGGAAGCCTACTCCTGGTTCCATTTTGACGAATGAATTTGGAGTTCGAGAACAGTATGTATAGATTGCTTGAATTTGGTCAGGAATGTGTTCACATATAAGTTGATTATCGCAAATACGATATGTCTTTCTATAAAAAAAAAAAAAAAAAAAAGGGAGCCTAGTTTTGGAGTGTTAAAGTTATAAACAGGCTTCATTTTGAAGCTCTCTTCTCTTCTTTCTCCCTTGTAATCAATACTGCCAGAATGTTGTATGCTTCTTTTAGTTTTATCCAAACTAATTGCTGAATATATTAAAATTCAAATTCCTAATTTTCTACCATCATGTTCAAATTGCAAACTTGGGCTGCCTTAATCTTCTGGACATTAGGCCATATGATAACAGCCAAGTTTTGTCATAAGTTATGAGCAAGTGGTTAATAAATAAAGAATGCTATACATGACGTTATTTGCTTAATCTTTAGAAGCATTTGATTTGATTTGATTTGTCAAGATTCTTTGATCAAATTTACAAGTGTATAGAGAAGATAATGTTTGTCAATTGTTTTTGTTGATTTCAGTGTATCTTCCCAAAATATATCTGAGAAAGTGCTACAGCAAGCCAAATTCCCACCAAGAGGATGGAATTCCTATGATTCCTTTTGCTGGACAATTTCTGAAGAAGAATTCTTACAGAGTGCTGAAATTGTTTCTCAGCGGCTCCATGCTCATGGATATGAGGTATAAATGAATTGGAATATCTTATTAGTTTTTTGGTTAGATTTGGATATGATTCTTTCCTTTAAACCACTGTAGTATGTTGTGGTGGATTACCTCTGGTATAGAAGGAAGGTCAAGGGTGCTTATCCTGATTCTCTTGGATTCGATGTGATTGACAAATGGGGGAGGATGATACCTGACCCAGGAAGGTGGCCTTCTTCAAAAGGTGGAAAAGGGTTCAGTGAAGTAGCTCAAAAGGTACATAACATGGGTTTAAAGTTTGGGATTCATGTTATGAGAGGAATAAGTACTCAAGCATTCAATGCAAACACCCCTATCTTAGACACAACAAAGGTATTGCTTCTTATTCCCATAATAACTTGATAACTTCTAACTTGTTATCTTTGAAATCATTGGTATCTAGAGCCTGAAATGTAAAAATTGATGTTTAAAGTAGGTTTTGCATATTTTTGCGTGGAGGATAAAATTTGTTATACTAGAAAATGCTTCTGTGGGGATATCGGTTTACCTTAACTTAGGTTCCTTTTAACTTGTTAGGGAGGTGCTTATCAGGAATATGGTCGAGTGTGGCATGCAAAAGACATAGCAATCCCTGAAAGGGCATGTGCATGGATGCCTCATGGTTTCATGAGTGTAAATACAAAGTTGGGTGCTGGAAGAGCCTTTCTGAGGTCACTTTATGAGCAGTATGCTGCATGGGGCGTTGATTTTGGTAATTGGGCTAGTAAAATATAGTTTGCTTATCATTCACTTTTCATCCATTATATGCTTCTAGAATTGACTAACATCTACGAAGCATAAATTGATTATTCATTCATGTCTTAATTTAAGTGTCACAGTAGACAAGAAAAGGAACACTTAAAAGACTTCGACTCTAGACTTGTGGTATCATCTTAGTATATTAGCATTTCTTCCAGCCCTTTTCAAGTGATTGATACATATGGATTGTCTGCTTTCTTCTTTGACAGTGAAACATGACTGTGTGTTTGGTGATGACTTGGATTTAAGTGAAATAAGCTTTGTATCAGAGGTACTATTTGGTTTCTCATCCCTCTCTTTCTTCCTCATTTCAACTTTGAAATATGTAATAGTTTGGTAAAGATTTGTAGGCAAACTCACCACATGACATGCCATGCCCAGGTTCTCGGTGAGCTCAATCGCCCCATAGTATATTCTCTGTCTCCTGGAACCAGTGTAACACCAGCCATGGCTAAGCTTGTCAGTGGACTAGTCAACATGTATCGAATAACAGGAGATGACTGGGATACATGGGGAGATGTTCTAGCTCATTTTGATGTAACAAGGTCATTGAAGTATCATATTTCATTTACATATTTCTGTCTGTCTTTCAGAGTACTATGCTATTGCACTACCTGCCCATCAGTGTTCTGTTATCTTTCTTTTTTTTTTAAATAACTTTCTAAGTTATTTAAATTTCAATCAGGGATTTCTCTACTGCTAATATGATAGGAGGAAAAGGCTTAATGGGGACTTCATGGCCTGATTTGGACATGCTACCCGTGGGATGGCTAACTGATCCAGGTTATATTGTTGGGCTACTACATTTTCTTTATCTAGAATGAATATCATGACCCTCACTCATACTTTGAAGGGGTTAATGATGAGTGATTTAAATCTCCTGGTTGAGGGAAGCATCATGACCCTCTGTTAACACTATTCATATGAGGACTGGCTAGTGCACTGAAAATATAGTATCTCCCTTGCATTGTTTTGTTGAAACCAAGTTATTTCCTTCTAAACGCTACGCTATTACTCAGTATTCTGATACATAGTCTTCAATGAAAATATGATATTTTTCTGATCAGGTATTATAAAATTGGAAAAGACGGTTGCAGATTTATCTCTTGTAACAGATAATTGCTATTAGCTGTTTGGAGTCTTTGGACTATTATTTTTTGGGGATATGGAGTCTAAAAATATTCTTCTTCCACTTTTTAATTTATAGGTTCAAATAATGGTCCTCACAGGTATTCTAGGCTTAATCTGAAAGAGCAAAGAACTCAGGTATGCAAAGAAGAACCACTGGACTTTGTCCTATATAAGCATGTACCATTGAGGGGGTGTACATATGCATTATAAGTAGGTTCTGATAGAATGTGATACTTATTTTACAGATGACTTTGTGGTCTATGGCCAAGTCTCCCCTTATGTATGGAGGTGATGTGCGGAAGCTTGATCAGATTACATATGATCTTATAACTAATCCTACCCTGCTGGAGATAAATTTTTTTAGCTCAAACAATATGGAGGCATGTGAACCATCTAACTTCTTTTGGGAGTAATAGGTTTGTTGGAGTAGTATCTTATCATTGTTGCTCTTTACAGTTTCCTTATATCACAAGCTTGAAGAACTTGAAGAGAGAAGGACAGTATGCCTGGCAAATTAGAAGACCCAAAACAAACTCATACACACATTCATTAGGTCTCACTGGCTGCACTGAGTCAAAGGCAAGTGGTTGGTCTATTGTAAGTCTTAATGAAGATCTTGAAAGAATCTGTTGGAAAAAATACTTAGGAAAACATCAGGCACCTTTCTGCGTGCACAAGAGAGAACTTCGCCTGGCATCGTAATTGCACTTTATCTTACTCTGGTCTATTAGTCTGATTTTTTTATTTTTTTATTGTGCTATTGTAAAAAGCATAATTGTTATATTGGTGCTGATACAGAGATGAGGAGAGTGTTTATGCAGACAAATACCGAGGGAAACATCATTTAGTTGCAACTAACAGTATGCGATTCTGCTTGGATGCTTCTCCAAAAAGAAAGCTTACTTCTAAAGAGATCAAGACAGGTTCATTTTCACCTTGCAGATTGGATGCAAATCAGGTATGTCGTAGACTTCTAGTCCATAGTTCTTCTCCAAGAGTGCCATGTGGCTCTTACGAGAGTTATTGAAGTATATTGAAGCAGTTGGCCAGTTTGTAGTAATTTCAATTTGTCTTGAGGGTGGATATAGAAAATAAACTCTGCAATGAACCCTCTGTATTCCTACCGGTATATATACCCTTATCTGCATATTATATGTCTTGGCCAATTTCTTTCCTTAAAGAACCATAAGATTTGCATTTTTTTGTTATATACGGATTCTATTGGAAGCTGATCTAGCAAATCTTGACAGATGTGGAAGTTGAACCCTAACGGGACCCTGGTAAATAGTTATTCTGGCCTATGTGCAACGGTGGATTTTATCAAAGGTCAAAATTTCTAATTATGACTCAGATAGTTTCTTTTATTTTCTCCCTTTTGTTTATTATTCATATTGCAAGTTGGTCATTCATGCAGCACATGGCAACTATGGTGGGATTCGCTCTTGGATTGCAACTGGAAGAAAAGGTTTGAAGAAACAAAAATCTCCAGATTTAGGAAGCTTGAGATATTTCTGCTTTTTTATTTTCCTATTCTGAGACATTTAATTTAACATAACTCATCATGAACATTTAGTTAGCTGCAATAACATATAATGGTCAATTTCTCAGAAAACAAACTGGACTTTTTTTCCTGGTTTTTGCAACTTGCATGTTTGGATCCTTGCAGTCTCCAGGGTAGGGGAGAATGTTATATGTAATTTAGTATGAAGCAAAATCATCTTTTACTTGTGCCTTAATTATGTCTGTGAGCATCCGCCTGTATCACATTGAGAATGAACTGACATACCATGACTATGATATTCTTTAAGTTACTATTTTCTTACTTTTGTTGTTACTTCTATTGCTTAGGAGAAGTCTATGTTGCTTTCTTCAATCTAAATCCCGTGAAGACAGTGATATCTGCAAAGATGTCAGACCTGGCTAAGTTGCTTCCGCAAAGAACCTTTGGTTCCTGCAAGGGCAGGGAAGTGTGGAGCGGAAAGGACATAGACATAACACATGGGACATTATCAACGGCGGTGGAAATTCATGGATGTGCACTACTTGTTTTAGATTGCTAGTAATTTGGCTAAATAATAGCATTCCACTGCTGAGATTATGTTTTGCACTGCTGATGAATTGAAATGTAAATGCCAGCAGTGTATAACTGGATAACCGCTTTGTGTGATACAATGTACCTGAGCAATGATTGTTGTGTTTATTTGATGAATGAGAAGATAATTGTTCCTGCCATTGCTTATTGGCTTTCTTTTGTAAACTTTCATACTCTCCTAAAAATGCATGAATTCTCCCATGCACTTTAGTATTATTAATAAATTCCAGATCCTTGGTAATTTGACTTCAGCAAATCCTTCATGTTTGTTTACATATAAGAATTTGAAGCAGGCTAGTTGTTTGGTTCGTAGTGCTTATACTCCACTATCCAAATGACGTTAAAATGGGCAAGATGCAAGTTGGCAAAAGGATAAATATTTAAATATGCTATTTGAGCGCAAAGTTGTAAAAATTATTCCTTTTACTTCTTTTATATATATTGAACATCTTAATAACTAATAATAATCATCATCAAACATGGCAACCATTAAGCAAAAGCAGAAGGTTGTCCCTTAGTAGTTTAAGAACCGAGCCGGGAGTCGATGGTAAGTAGAGAAGAAGTTGAAATGAAAACAGCAAGGATTAAGGCATTCCCCCATTTTGTGCAGAGGGAAAGTCAGGAGCCATAAAAGAAAATGAAGTAGGAGTCCAACGGACCCATAGCTGGAATATCATTTGGACTTAGCTAGGTGGGTAGAGTAAAGATCATACATTTGGTTTCTAAATATGACAGAAAAGGGAATTGTTCTTAATATGATCCATATGGTCAATGATGTGTATTTCTTAACTCGAATTCAGCCATAGAAATACATTATTCCAATTTTGGCGGGTGGCAAGGTCTCTCCTTTCCATTTGACCATTTACAGGCGGAGGCGGAGTTCTTGTGAGCGTACGCCATTCGTGGATCTCCGCTCTACTTCTTCGACTCAATCATTTAGTTGATCTCCTTTATTCTTCCCTTTCCTCCCTCTTTTATCTCCCTCTCAGTTTTACTCTTTCCTCTCACTTTTAATTTCTCTTGCACGCACTTCATAATTTTCTCTTTGTCCGATATGTTCTCTGCACTCTCATTCTCCTTAGTCGCTTCTTCAAATTCCTCTCTTCTCATAAGGTTGTCAAAGCTAACATATAGTTCTGAATATATCCAATTCAAACTCAGAAATAAGAATAAAGGAAAAGGCTCCCTTCAATATGCGAAATGTGTTTTCTTCCCTCTTCATGATGTCAACTCGATGCCCAAATTGAATATTCAAAACCCTAGATTTTCTGATTCTGGCTTGAACGCCACTGGCATTGCTTTTGAGGTGGGCACATCTGGGGTTGTCGCCGATAAGCTTCAGCGTCTTGTTGCCGAATTTAAGTCTCTCTCGAAACCCATCGATCGAGTGAAAAGGTTATTGCATTACGCGGCCCTTCTTCCTCGGCTGGAAGAGTCGGTTCGTGTGCAAGAGAACCGAGTCAAGGGTTGTGCAACTCAGGTCTGGTTGGTTTCGGAGATGGACGAGTATGGGCGAATGAGATTTAAAGCAGATAGCGATTCGGAGATTTCCAGAGGATTCTGTTCGTGCCTGATTTGGATGTTGGATGGTGCAGAACCAGAGGAGGTGTTGATGGTGGAGAAAGAGGATTTGGTGCACATGAACGTGGGGTTGCATGGGAAGTCGCAGTCACGAGTGAATACTTGGCACAATGTGTTGTTAAGCATGCAGAAAGCTACCAAGGCTTTGGTTGTGGAAATGTAAGGAAAACAGCCCCTGGATGCATTTTCTTCTCTTAGTTGTTACAGATGATATTCGCCAAGTGAAAATTTTATGTAGTGTAGGGGTAAGTAAGCCACTGGTTGTTCTCTCTTTCTAGCCTATATTCTCTTATAGTCATATTTAACTCCTTCCTGTGTTTACCATTTAAATGTACTCTAGTGTTCGTCAGTTGAAGAACTTGACTCTAAATTCATGGAGCAATATTAGTCACATACATTTTAATTTGTCACTCATTTTAATTTACTGAGTTTCTTTTATTATACACACTAACAAGTTAAGTCTGAATAATTAATTAGAAATAGTTTAAATCAAATTTGTCAAGTATGCAGTAAATGAGATCAAGTGAAAACAAAAATTTGACTAGCATTACACAACTTTATCATCTAAGTAATTATTTTTCTCTCGTGTGTGTGTCTTGCAGGGATTTGCAATACTCTCGATGAGCTAGATCATGTATGACTGATTTCCCGGAAAGAAAGTCATTGTATGGATGGACTGTATATGCCCTTTGAATCTTGGTTCAGCTTGGAATTGGTCATCCCTCTACTTGGAATTGCCAATAGTCCGAATGTTTAGCACATAGGTGATCATTAATCTAATGAGGTGAGAGCTCAATCTGTGAGCCAAGCCTCCTCGCTGTGTTTATGTTTATTTTTTTCAAAGTACCTGCACTTTGACAAACTTAGCACTGCTGCTTTTGTTTCTCTGCTTTGTCCAAAGATTTTTGTTAACTTTGCAGCATGATGCATGAGCAAGTGCTACTGAGTTGGCGAGGGAAAGGAAGCAAAAGTAAAGAAGTCCATATCTGCATGAGTTAGAGGGTGGAATATGGGGATGATATCACTAGTCAAATTTGGAACGATAATGTTCTTTATGACAGCTTACAGAGAAAGCTTTCAGGTTTTGTTTTGGGAAAAATTGGATTTATCAGATTCTGTAAATTGCTTGAACTTCAATTTGCTCTATCTTGTCATGCTTAGGAATATAATTCGATTATCCCCACATTGCTAGCCTAGAGCTTTTCCTGCTACCAATACATGAAAAGCTTTCAGGTTTTGCTTTTGGGATACTTTGCACTTCTATCAGCATTTGCCCTCATCAGATTGTGTCAAATGAATGCTTTTGCTGTCATGAGAAGTTGCGATAGAAGCTTATCCATCCAATCCCCCATTTGGACACTATGACAATCAAATATTGGATGCATGACATCATTTCATTGAAATTGTAATCAAGTTCTTGCAATCGATGAAGCGATTTCTGATTTGTTTTTATAGTAATTCCCAAAAAAAAAAAAAAATCAATCGTACGGGGGTTCAAAGGAAAAAAAAAAAAAGGTTGACTTTGGATGGTTAACGTGCAACTGCCTCTGAGCCTCGTTTGGAAATAAATATCCTTTTTAAAATTGGAAAAACACTGATATTACGTCCATATTGGTATTGACTTACAAAATGCAACTTGTTAGCTAGTACAGGTTGGATTGGGGTTAGTAACTAGGGATATTATCCTAATCGGTATGGTGTGCTTTCTTGGTCGGTGGTATTATCTGTTGTTGCTGGGGGCGGGAAGGGAAGGAAAGCGTTGCATCTACCATTACTTGACAGAGTCCTTGCAACCAATCCCGACTTAGATATTGAGAAGCAATTACTTAGTTAGGTGAGTGCTAACTCTAAGCCTAATCATGCATTATGGTGTTCTATGCTAATCATTTTTTAATCGAAGCAATCAAAATTGAGTAACCGACCATGATGGATAAATTTTCAGGAAAACAAAGAGAGAGAGAGAGCGAGAGAGATAGTGAGGAAGTTAGTTAAATTGTTTTTGGTTATCATAATTATTTAGAAACACCTAGGGCGCTCCAATAACCTATCATTATGTCGGGAAGTGTACAACCACAGCTCATTCACCTAAACAATATTCTCAAGGGCTGAAGCCCCGTAGGACAGATGAACACACATAAATAATGGCAATAAACTATTTGAGATAGCAACACTGTTAAGTATTTGATTTCATTGGTGTTATGTTTTGATCCATTCTTAAATTTTTACTTTTAAAAAAATAAATATCCTTAAAATGAGCACATATCATATTAGTATTTTAGTTATCCAAGTGATGGTACAGTTAATTTGCATCTACTTCAACTAATCTATTTTTGTAATGAATCAAAGTCATCTCAAAGCAGAGTCTCTCACAAAGATAGAAGCCCCAAACATTTTTAAATTTTCTTATTTTCTAAGTTTAATTTCTGAATTATATCCGTCCCAAAATTTTAACCTTGCTCAAATTTGTAAAAATGTATACTTTGACCCTTTCATTAATTTTGTTTAGATCTACCAATGGCCAAGTCACCCACATTTGTCTCTAAGAATTTTTTTTGGTAGAAAACAAAAACTTCATTAAATATCACATAAAGGTACCTGTCAAGGCAAAGGAAACCCCACAGCCATTGAAAAAAAGGTACATAACAGATCCTTCAAGAGGTTCATTCAAAATACAAAAGAAATTATCAAAACAAATTGCCTTCTTAACTAAGTAATCTGCTATTCCATTTGCCTATACATAGGTATGATTCAACCCAACCTTTGTAACACGCATAAGTTTCTTGCAATCATTTACTAAAGTTTCTACAGATGTACAAGTTCGAATGTTAAAGGAGATTGCAAGAATAATAGTCATATCATCCTGCCTAACAAGGAGAGGTAATAAATTCCTATTAAGGGCTAATTAAAGATCATCCCTACAAGCTACACAATTCAACAACAAAATATGAAGTTACTTTCAAACCTCTTTGACAATCCACAACATAGCAGCTATTGTTGTCCTTAATAACAGCTCCACAGCCAGCTTTCCTTGGATTTTTCCTGGCTACACCATCAAAGTTTAGGAGAAACCAACCATTAGGAGAGAGAACCAAGTGACCTCTCAAACTTGTTTGATAGATGTATTTTTGTTAGCGCTGATAATAGCCCACAATTCCATCGATATTACTAAAACAGAGTTTTTTAAATTTGGATTTCCTTTATTAGCATTAAAGATAACATTATTTCTATGGTTGCAAAGGACTTAGATAGCAAAAGAGAACAAGCAAGCCCAAGGTATACAAACTTGGGTGAGGATCTTTTGAGGGAATATTAAATTTGATTCAAATAGAGAAGTCCATATTGAATGATAGAGCACAATTTGGGGGAATTTCAAGACTTTGCCAAACAGCATAAGCTACGGGCATTTACGCAGGATGTGATCAATTTAATGCAACCCACAATTGGGAAGCACATGCATACCTTTGATAATGAGAAGTTCCCTAGTTGGGTTTTGTTTAAGAAAACACAATTATACTAAAAATGGTATTTTAGGCAAGGGAGCACACCTCCAAATCCACTTGGAATTCTTCGAAGAAGACTGTTTCTTACCACGTAGGTGTAAATAGACACTTTTAGGAGTATAAGCACCCAATTTAGAGAGACCCCAACAAATTTTATCCTCCTTATTAAAAAAAAAACCAAGGAAGCTTCTAAGGGAGATTATCAAGGTTGCAAGCATTATCCTTAATAAGGCTAGTGACTTTCCATTTTCCTCACCCCTAGGAAATGGTCTTTCAAGAAGGTTCTTGATTGGACTAGTACCAACCCAAACATCAAACCAAAAAGGGTCTTGCTCCCATTTCCAACAATCTATTTAACACCTTCCATTAAAGTATCAATCGTGCTCCTCAAAGCCTTTTAGTTATGGGAAGATATATTAATGGATTATTGGTGGTCGCCATCCCTCAAATATTTCCTTCTAATAACTTGAACCCATAGTGCATCCTTAAGAACCAAAAGATTTCAAGTTGTGCTACATAGAAAAGTATGATTAGTAAGGGTAGCCTCTTTAATTTTTGGCTCTCCCCAACCTTTAGGATGAGAGACTATATCCCAACCCACTAAGGATATCTTCCTATTTTCCTAGGAGCCACTCATAAAAAAGTTTCTATTAATTTGGTCAAGGCTTAAAAGAACCTTCTTAGGCAATTTAGAAAATGACATATGGTAGCTATGTGTCACGTCCCAAATTCCGGGCCCGTGACCGGCGTAGAAGGTCACCTTCAGGAACCCCTTTCCTTAAATAAACCCCCTACAAGCCTTAACATACACATAACATAACACACAATGCACATAACTTCCATAAATCAATCAATATGAATTTATTTATCTCTACCGAAAATTCGATAGAATTTCCTCTATTTTTCGGACATATGGCCACATGGCCTATATTCAAAATAAAGAGCTACACGCCTATCAAACTTGTATCAACATAATATATATATACAGTGGCCCAGACTATACACAATAACTACCTACTGGGCATCCAGACAATATTCACAACACATACAAATGCAATCCTATCCCACTGCCATATCACATCACCATTATATACCTGTTAATCTCCGCAGAAGATAGCCAAAAGAATGGAGGGATCTCGAGCTCAGCTGTCACTGAAAAATATAGAAATAAGAGGGGTGAGTTTCATAGAAACTCAGTGAGTAAACAATTCCAAGGTCACCTAGAATCCCATATGAAAATCATATT
>JANHAO010015984.1:0-14578 GCA_026873985.1 Saraca asoca | reverse complement strand
CTTATTTACAAAGAATCGCTCTTATACTTCAATAAGTTAAGTCTAGGAACATTAAGATAACTCTATTTTCATAGAGTTATCACCTGGTTAAACTTCTTTAACAATTTATGATGTGGTAATTGATTATGTACCATGAATAGAAAATGCAAAAGCCAACGAATTGGCTCAAATTGCATTTGGATATAAAATCAATAAGAGTAAGTTTGCCAAAATAATTCAGTATCATTTGTGGCTTGAAACAACCGATATACTTGAAGTAATGTGCAATGAGTCCAATTTTCTTTCCACAGATTGGAGATCTCCCATAATTAATTATTTAATGGATTCTTCAATCTCAATAGTCAAAATATTCATGTAAAAGCTTTAGAATTCATCCTAGTCAATGAATTTTTTTATAAGAAAAGATTTGAAGGACAATTATTAAAGTGTTTGGGAGAAAAGGAAGCTATATTTGCTTTGGTTGAAGTCCATGAAGGAATATGCGGTGCTCATCAAGCTAGAGCTAAAATGAGATGGGTGCTAATCTAACAAGGGTTTTATTGGCAAAAAATGATTAAAGATTGTATTGACTATGCTAAAAGTTATAAAGATTGTAAAAAATATGGGCCAATTCAAAGGGTACCAATAGCTAAATTAAATTTATAATAAAACCTTGGCCATAGAGGGTGGATAATGGATTTGATTGGTAAGATAGATCCATCTTCTACTAAAGGACATTATTTTATCTTGGTGGCCATTGATTACTTCACAAAATAGATGGAAACTGTTGTGTTCAAGGATGTGAAACAATAAGATATAATAAATTTCATTGAGCATCACATTATTTGTTAGTTTAGTTTACTAAAAATAATAACCACAAATCATGGAGCTATTTTTATTGGTTAAAAGATTAAAGAATATGCCAAAATAGGAGGAATAAAAATGTTAACTTCGACACAATATTACACCTAAGCAAATGGACAAGTTGAAGCAACCAATAAAGTGATCATTAATTTGACAAAGAAGCACATTAGGCAATATCCAAGAAATTGAAATAAAATGCTTGATAATGCTTTGTGGCCAATAAGAAGTACTCCACATGAATCAATTGGAGTGTCACCATATAAATTGGTCTTTAGTCATGATGTTATTATTCTTGTTGAAGTGACTATTCAATCATTGTGGATTCAAAAACAACATAAATTGTCAGAAGTTGATTATCATGGATTGATGTTAGATGAATTGGAAAGTTTAGATGAAGTTTGGTGGCATGCTTTGGACAATTTCATTCAAAATAAAGAAAAATTGGCTAAATCTTACAATAAACATTTGAAAAAGAAAATTTTTCATGGTGGCCAATTAGTTTGGAAAGTTGTACTATCGATATAGAAAATGTCAAAGTTTGAAAAATGAACTCCACATTAGGAATGGCCATTTGAAATAATGCATAGGTTCAACGGAAATAATTATAAAATAAAGTATATAGAAGAAATGAAAGTTGAAACCATAAATAGGAAATACATAAAAAATACAAACTAATAATTCATGAAATACATATCAAAACATTTGAATAATTGTTCAAAAAGAATATGTGACTTTCTTAAAATTTGAATTAGAAGTGCTTTTTAAATATTTCCATTGGTTGTCTACTGAGACTTTGTTCTTTTGAGCAACTTTGAATTCAGTTTCCATCTTGACTAGTTTACTTGAAGTTGCTTTATAATCATTCAGCACATGCTTAACTTTTTAAGTAAATTGTAATCTTTCAAGATAGGCTAATTGAACAATAGCTTTAAGGGTGTTATGTACTAAAATTGGCCTCGTGAGGACGAATCCCCGAGGAAACAAAGACCAATTCCCGTGCCTCGACCAAAAGCTCTCGAGAGGCTTTACTTCGGCTAGCAAAAGGTAGCGACAGCAAAGTAATTCCAGGCACCAAGCCTTGCCTTGCTCATCACGATACAACGATGCTGTGAGGTACGGTCCGCAAAGCAGCATCCCAGCGACAAAGTAACCCAATGATAAGGGCTTGGGATCGACCCGACACAGTAGTCGATCACTCTACTCATGCTTGCTTCATCGCTACGGCGACCCTTACAGCGTCCCTAAGGCTAGGAACTCTCGCTTGGGATACCTGAGTATCTTGCCTGACACGGTAACAGTTGTAAGCCTACAAGCCGACCTAAGAAACCCACCTCCGTAGCTTACAGTCGGAATATAGTCTTTTCACTGTCCTTTCTCATTTATTTGATGTAACACAACTGTAGCTAGCAATTAATACTTGTAACCTTTCCTTCCTCTATAAATAGGATTGCATTGTTAGCAAGGGGAAGAGAGAGCAATCTTATAAGCAAGAACTCTGCAAATTGCTCAATATCAATAAAATTCCTACCGTGGACGTAGGGTCTGGTATCGCCCGAATTTAGCTGAACCACGTTAAAAATCATTGTGACTCATCTTCTTCATTCTTCCTCCCTCTCGACTGATCTCTCTTTCAAACTCCAAAGGTAGTATTGGTTCCCATAACTCCCTTCCAGTTGACTGAGCTTTGGACTCTCCCGTACAAATCAAATTTTACCGTCAACATTTTGGCACCTTTTGTGGGGAACCATATGCCTTTTCGAGTCTCTTTTACAGCCTAACAATGGCAAGAGGAAGAATAACTCAGAGTTCTACAGCTCCAGCTTCTCAGCGCACCATCACACCCAAAACTTAAGAGGTGCAAACGCCCGACTAGTCTCGATTAGCACTTGAAAACACAGTCGAAGAATTGGCCGAAACTGTTAAAGTGCTCACCTAAGCACAAGCGCAAAATGCCCAGAGGCAAGAAGAAGTGATGGCACAACTTCAGCAGCTCCGGGAAGAAGCTCAGAAGGAGGTTTACGATGATTACGACAGCCAACGACTGGGGGGCTCGTAGTGAGCAGAAAGCTCGGTCCCTCAGCACGAAAATCAGCATCCAGTAATGGAAAAAGTTCTCCAGAGGCTAAAACTACTGGAGGAGCGTCCGTAACCTCAAAGTAATTAACCTTGCCACGAGGAAAGCTCATTGTTTTTTACAGAAATCGAGAAGCAACCTCTCCCGTAGAAGCTCAGAGCGTCCGCTATCCCATTGTAAGATGGAGACAGCGACCCAAGCGACCCCCTGGATGTGTTCAATACCTAAATGGACCTCTAGACTATTGACCCCCTGGTGAAGTGCCGAGTCTTCCCCGCCACACTAGGGGCAGTACCGTGTGCCTGGTTTAGATGCCTCCCCCCGCGCAGCATTGGTGGCTGGGAAGAATGCCAAAGAAAATTCGTTGACTAGTACCGAGCACTGAAGAAGCAATTCGTGCCTCCTTGCCACCTTGCTATGATTTTCCAGTGTAAAGATGAGTCACTTAAAGACTATCTAGCCCGGTTTAGACACGAGGTTAACTTCGTGGAAAACTCTTCAGAGGAATGCATTCTTACAGCCATCTCAGCGGGACTCCGTAAAGACGGCAAACTGTATAGGAGCCTCTACAAATCCCCCGCTCGGGTTCTCGTCGTGTTTTATGACCGGGCGACTAAGCAAATAAGATGGGAAGAAGCCTTTGGAACAGAGGAGCCTAAGTGCAAAGGGGGCCATAGTGGTCCCTCCATGAGCAAAAAGAGGAGCAGCGAGAACCATGACAACCCCGCTCCTCATCTCATAAAGAAGGCAAAACCTTAGTGGCCTAAAGACTGCTTTGAGAGCTATAGCATCCTGTCAGATACTCAGGACATAATCTTTGCAGCAGAAAGGCATAACGAGGACTTTAGGAAACTTGGGCTAACAAGGACACCCGCGAAGTCCAGAGACCAGAGCAGATTCTGCGCATACCACAACGAGGCTGGGCACACCACCTCTGAATGCCATGCTCTGAAAAATGCCATCGAACACCTCATCAGAAGAGGCCGACTATAGGATTACGTGGTAAGTTCATCAGGACAGCACGCTCAGCAAGCTTAGCGAGCTCAGCGAGTTATCACCTAAGAGCCTGAGCCCTCCATTTGAACTATATTTTGACCCTGTAATGCTCGATTGTACTAGCCACTATGTGCCAAATGAATGAAAGTTGCCAATTGGCTAAACACTATTTAGACAAAGGATTTTTCACTCTATTGGTAAAGCATCATCTGCGAACAGTTTTTACCTCGCTACCATATAATCGCTACAACGAATGGTTTTCACCTCGTTACAACGTTATCTAAGAACGGTCTTCACCTCGTTATCACATAATCGCTACAGCGAATGGTTTTCACCTCACTACAGTGTCATCTGCGAATGGTCTTCACCTTGCTATCGCATAATCGCTACAGCAAATGGTTTTCACCTTGCTATCTATATTCAAGTACCTCAACAAAAATCTCAATGAAAAACAAAACTTCGGCAAATGGTTTTCACCTCGCTAGGCGAATGGTTTTCACCTTGCCTTAAACAAAAACAAAACTTCGGCGAATGGTTTTCACCTCCCCAGTCGAATGGTTTTCACCTCCCCTTAAATGAAAATGAAACTTCAGCGAATGGTTTTCACCTCGCCTCAACAAAAATAAAATTGAGGGTGAGACGGCCTTGAGCCTACCTCGTGGCTACGAAAACTCTAAAAAAAAAACACTATAATTTTCTTTACAAGGATTTCCTGCAGCTCTCATGCGGATGAGTTTTTGCAGCTCTCGTGCGAATAGATTCCTAAAGTTCTCAACAGATGTATCTCTCGCATCTCGAATGAAATTTCTCGAGCGTAGCTTACTTGTAACCTCACTCACAACGGATTGAGCATTCAAAAAATAAAGCACAGCCGACTGGCTAAAAAGAGAAGTTTTCATTAATTGTCACAAATTTACATACAACAATGCATGAAGCATCTGTTACATACATTTGAAAGGAGAAAAGCTCATACAAAGAGACCTCGACAAGCGAGGTGATGGTTCAGCAGGGAGAAAGACTAATCTCTAAGCCCGCTCCTGGCGACAGAGCAGTAGCCCCAAAGTCCCTCTTACTTATTTCCCCCGTCGGTGCACCTGTTTGGGTTGGAACTAGAGCATCCCCGGAACCAGCAGGCCAGGTAGTAGAACTACTAGTGACGGCCAGAGGAGGTAGCCAGAAGCCACTGTGAGAACCTTGTAGAGCCCACCTAACGGGCTCCATGACGGGGCCATGTGCGACAGGCTATCCACACTTCCCAGTGCTCTGCAACAGGCCATCCATGCCTTAGTAAGCCTCGTCGAAAGCCAAGGCTCCAAAGCTCAAGAAGCTTTTCTGCCTCCTCCATTATGTTTCTCTAGGATGAATGAAACAATGACCCAGGATATATATATAGACCCGCTTAGCCATTTGAAAAATCCAGAGAGAATCTGGCCAAATCTTCATCCAACGGCCCAAAACGAGTGGCAGTGCCACGCCAACAGCCAAAAATGGCAAATAGGAGAAAGCATGGCCTAAAGCAGAATAGAAAGACATTTGACATGATGTCTCTGTCAAAGAAAGACACTAACTGAAGATACAAATCAAGCTTCGAAAACATGCAACTCTCAGTTCACAAAGTAAATCGAGAGTTGAGGGGCTTATGTTGTGTACTAAAATTGGCCTCGCGAGGATGAATTCCTGAGGAAACGAAGACCAATTCCCACGCCTCGACCAAAAGCTCTCGAGAGGCTTTACTTTGGCTAGCAAAAGGCAACGACATCAAAGTAATTTTAGGCACCAAGCCTTGCCTCGCTCGTCACGATACAACGACGCTGCGAGGTACGGTCCGCAAAGTAGCATCCTAGTGACAACGCGACCCAACGATAAGGGCTTGGGATCGACCAGACATAGTAGTCGATCGCTCAACTCATGCCTGCTTCCTCACTACAGCAACCCTCATGGTGTCCCCGAGGTGAGGAACTCTCGCTTGGGATACCTGAGTATCTTGCTTGACATAATAACGGTTGTAAGCCTACAAGCCAACCTAAGAAACCCACCTCCGTGGCCTATAGTCAAAATATAGTCTTTTCACTATCCTTTCTCATTTATTTGATGTAACACAACTGTAGCTAGCAATTAATACTTGTAACCTCTCATTCCTCTATAAATAGGATTGCATTGTTAGCAAGGGGAAGAGAGAGCAATCTTGTAAGCAAGAACTCTGCAAATTGCTCAATATCAATAAAATTCCTACCATAGACATAGGGTCCGGTACTGTCCGGATTTAGCCGAACCACGTTAAAAATCGCTGTGACTCCTCTTCTTCATTCTTCCTCCCTCTCGAATGATCTCTCTTTCAAACTCCAAAGGCAGTATTGGTTCCCTGAACTCCCTTCCGATTGACTGAGATTTGGACTCTCCCGTACAAACCAAATTTCACCGTCAACAAAGGGTAAATCAAACTTCTTTAGGTCATTATAGTTCTCTTTCTAACGTTGCAATTTTGGATTCAATAGTGTTATGTGTAAAAATCGACTTTAAAGGATAAGTCAGCACGAGCCCAGTAGAAGCTAAGTTATCCAGATCACAAAAGGCGCCCAGCAAGCACTACCTTGCTCTTCGCTAGAAGACGACACAACGAGGTCATTATAAGACCAGCTTGCTAAGCATCCAGCCATCTTGCTAGAGTTCGCTATGCTACAGAGATAGTACCGAGCTCGCTAAGTGACCTGCCACAATGACCTTGAGCTAAGAGTCTTAGTTTGGGCAGACGGACATCTCACTTAAACAAAGCGGGATTAGGTGTTAGACACATATATGCCAGCCTGCAACTGACAAGAGGGGTCCACACTGCAGAAAATAGCCTACAGCAGTCGGATTACAGAAGTCTTACTATCTTGTACATTTATTTCTTGATGTAACAGAATTGTAGCTTGTAATCATTATATGTAACCATTCCTTCCTCTATAAATAAGAACTCATTGTTAGAAGAGGAGGAGGCTAAAGGAAAATCTATAAGCTAAAGCTCTATAAAAATCTCTTTTCTTATATTAATAAAAGCTTCACTATGGACATAGGGTCCGGTATCGCCCGAATTTAGCTGAACCACGTTAAAACACTGCTTTTCTCCATCCAATTGGCTCCTTCTTCCTCTCCCTTCACATCTGCGCTTCAGAAGATAGCATTTGGGTCCAAGAATTCATCTCAGTTAGCTGGAGTTTGGGACTCTGTGTGTGAACCAAATTCCAACGTCAACAAATAGAAACCATGTTTTAGGTGTTGGCTTCAACTTCTTTTATTGCTACATTGCAATATTCAACCAACTTTTGTCTCTTCATAGCAAAATTTAATCAATTCTTCTTTCTTCTGAGTTAGAGAATGAAAAGCTATTTCGATTGCTATAGACTTGGTCACAGTTTCAGAAAGAGAAGGTAATTGATCATCTAGGTTTAGTATAAATGACTTAAGACCACTTGTAATTTTGGTCCCATTAACATCTTGCAAAGCCATCAAAGAAGTGTCAAGGGACTCTTTCTTGTCATTATCAAAAAGAACATCCAAAATCTCAATTACAATTTTTATTTTAGCTTTTCTCTCTTTGGAAAAGCCAGAAGCAAATGCTACAAATGTATCTAATTTTGCTTCAATCAAAGCTAAAGCTAATATTTCTTCTTCTTTGGCCAAAATTAGAGAAGCCAAATTAGCAATAGTTCATCTTCTTTATTGAACAACTAGTCACTTTTAGCTATTTTTTTTTCTGATTCAGCAATACCATGAATAATTGAAGCTATTTGAATAGAAGGAACTCTAACATCACTCAGAATAGTCAAACCTTAAGGATGGTGGAAATGAGTAGAAGCTGGAACAATAATTATTTGAATGTTGCTTGTAGGGATTAGAACGGGACTGGAAGTTTCTTGATGTACTTTAGTCAACACTTGCTTAATTATTTCATCAGTTGAGTCAATAGGTTTTGATGTCTCAACATTTTGATAAGGAACTGGCAATTCCTAGAATTAATAGAAAGTTGTTTGAAAGATTAAAAAATAATAAAAGCTTAAGCAAATGAGTAAAATTTGAATTTCTAGAAATATTTTATGATTGGGTAGTGTCTTTTGGATTAGTTAAAGAAGAAGGTGGAGTAAAAGCCTTAAACTGAGTTGGAGTAGGATTAGAGCTTGTTGTGTTTTGAGAAGTCGGGTTCTTCTTGGAAGCCTTATCCTTTTTCTTTGAATTCACAATCTTCTAGCCATTTTAAGTGGTTTCTCAATTGGTTGGTTGCTCACCGAGCCTGATTGAGTTTTTCTTTGATACCTTCTTTTATGAGTAGTTAATGGAACTTCATCTTCATTTGGGAACATTTTGTTTCCTTCAACATGCTATTTTTGAGCATTTTCACCAACCTTCTTATCTGCATCTTTATCCCTTACAATGCTTGGGGTTTTGATGGGCATTGTTGTAGCTAAAAGAAAAGAATATATGAAAAGATGAAGTTAGTATGACAAAATCTAAAATAAATGCAAAAGCTTGAAAGGTTACCTAAAGGTTTCACAACTTGAGCCACTGGCAAATGCTTGACGTAAAAAAGGGTTAAATAATAATAAGCAATAATGACATCAGGATCAAGATTTGGGTTAAGTTGAACTACTTTGGCTAAATTAAAAAGAGCATTTGGAAAAGGGATTGATTTCGATTTAAAAGGTGGTATGTCAATGTCTTACCTGACTTGGGGGTTTCTTAGTAGGCATTTCACCATTTTCGGTTATGATAGATATTATGTGCTTCTTTCTTCTTCATAAGAGATTCTTCAACCTCACGAAAGGTTATTTTCTACTTGTGTAATCATTCAACTTTATAATATTTTTCAAAAGCTATGATTTCAGACTAGTGCATAGTTGCTATTTTTGTTTAAACTTTTGCAGTCAGCATAATGACATAGTTATTAAGTTTTTCAACAATAATCATGTCAAAATACATGTTTGTGTTAGATGACCACCATTTTGTAAACATGTGAGTTGATGCAAGGTAGGGCAAAAAAGAAGAAAGCTCGAAGTGCCTACATAAATCTGTAGTTAAATTTTCTATTATGGCATACTTTAAAAAGTTCAAGGTCTGCCCTTAAAAGAGATAGATGTTGAGGCAGACAATCATAAAAAAAGGAGTGAAATAATGAAAGAAAAGGTTGAAAAAATCTTTGTCGATTTTAGGCTTATGTTTAGGATAAAGAATATCATGAGCTAATTTTGTGCTGTAAGTCAAAATTTTTATTGACTTGTCATAATCCTTGGGGAGAGCAAAGTGTTTCTGGCATGTGGTGATAAGCCATAGTTGAAAAAGCCAAAATGAACCTCCAAGGATAGAAAAAGAATCATTGATTTTAAGATGATCCACAATAGGATTAATATTGAAAAAAAAAAAGGAAGCAAGCAATGAAGAACTTAAGGCAAGCTCTCGACTTTCACACAAGAAAACTACTTGAGGTAAAAGGGAAGAGACAATTTTTAATGAAAACACATAGTATAACTGCTTACACAACCAATATAACAAAAATGTATATGTTCTTCATCAGTCACAAATGAATCTTTTTCTTCTTGAAAAGTTTTCATGAAAGTTGAATAGGAAGAGTTTTCTAAAGTGATGGAGATTGATTTTTTTTAGTCACTATTTGATAGAGTAAGAAGAGGAGAAATTGTTTCACCATTCAGTTTAAGAATGGTTAAAGTAGAAATATCAAACACTGATAGAACTATTGAACCATAAGGTGCATGCATTGTGTTTGAAGAAGATGGCTAGAAAGAAATTGTAGCTCCTAACAATGGTGGAATACATTTTATGGAAATTCTAAATAGTTATTTTGCATAAAAAATACCAATCTTTTTCTAGAAATTGCTTTTTTCATTCTAAATCCTATCAAGCCAAGTTAAATATGTAGAAGAAGCATGTGGAAATTTTTGAATATTTGAATGTCTTTTAAGATCCATGGTGCGATAGAAAGGGATTGTGAAATAAACAAGGGTTTTTGTAGAAAAAAAGATTTATCTATAAATTTAAAAGAAGCTAAAGGACCTAAGTAAAAGCATGCTAATTCACCATCGTCAATTTCAAATTTTGAGGAAGGAATTAGTACTTATACTGGAGATTAGACAAATTTTTAGATGAAGGATCAGAAACCTTCATAACCCCAGAACTTGAGAAGAGAAGTTAGATGTAGAAGCCATGAATGTTTGCAACAAAGCTAGGCTGGATAATTTGAAAGATTTCACAAGAGAGACTGAATGCACATAAAGAAAACTCACAAAGGAGAAGAAAAGGGAAAGTTCAAAAAAATTGAAGTGAAATGAAAAATTTAAATGTGAAGATATTTAAAAGAAAGAGAACAAGGTGGTTAATTGTTTATTAATGCACATTAGAAAGGCATGAGTTTATAACATAGTGGCCTCTATGCATAGCCTTCATCGTTACCCTCAATGTATGTGCAAAAATTGTCCATTATGAAAGCCATGTGAGAAATAGCTGGCAAAAGCAAACCAAGGAAATTTCTTTTGATGTATTAGTTGAAACGTGATTGTTTTGATTCATCTCGAATAGAAGACAGAAAACATGTGCCTAAACATGGACTAATTTGTTTGTATAGTTTGACTTGCTTTATTTTCAACTTAAGTCAAGCGTCAAAAATATTCCAAGCAGCCCAAACTAGGGGCCTCTTTTACCACACTATTCCAAATTTTTTGACCATAGTCAAGGAAGTCGAAGTTGTTTCAAAGAAAAGTTTAAGTCAACTAATGGTAATTTCTTGTTGTAGTGTTAGGTCTCGTGGTAGATTAGAAAATGATAAATAGCAGAAATCATGGATCTTGCCCTTATTCATTTTGGCGAATGTGTATACTCTTCTATATGAAATGGATTCTTCTTTTATATTTGACAAAAATTGTGAATTGTTCTTTTTAATCAAGAAGTATAACAGAATATTAATTGATGAATATGCAAATGGTAAAGTTAATAGTTGTGCAACAAGATTAGAAAGTAAGAGTAGAAAGGTAAAGTTTAAGACACAAGTTTTTAAAGTGGTTTAACTTGAATTGAAATTGCAATTCAAGTTTACTTCACTTGATCTTTCCTTAACCGAAAGACCTCTTTATAAAGAAAAACTATTAGGATTAAATAAGGCTCCTGAAAGGCCAGTTCAAAAATAAAAACACAAGAAATTATACATGCTTCTTGCTAATCTAGAAGAATTACAAACAAGCTTTTCTAAACCTAAAAACAAACACAAGAATTATGACAGGCTCTTGCTAATCTAGCCAAGATTTCTAAATCCCTAGAAATATCAAATAGAAAAATAAAAATGAGAAAGATTAAGAAATACAATACCACAGGTTTGAGATGAAATCTCAAATAACTAGAATGAATTCAATAAAGCTATGATAAAAAATCTCTTAATTAAATCTTAGAAATCTTGTGAGGTAGACAGAAATTCTGTTTGACACTTTTCTCAGAGATTTTCATAGTTGAAGGATGAAGAAAATTGTGAAAAACTTGTTAAAAACTAAAAGTAGTTGGGTTTTTATAACTACTGTAACCGATTGTAACAGAATAATTATTTTTCAGTTGATGAATCGATTACATAATTGATCTAGAGAAAAATCCCAACATTTGATTTAAAAAATTTTGAAATCTATTTTTCATGAATTAATATGTGAATCAATTTGTATAAGTTTTCAAACATGAATTGATATATGAATTGATTTGTAATGTGTAAAACAAGTTTTATAAAATCTATACTTTCTTCAAGTGGTTTTTCTACCTCATTTTGAAAATATTTGTTTAAATCAAAGTTCTTTTGAAATTCATTTACAAGAGATCTTAAAAAATAAAATAATTTCTAATTTCTAATATTGATCTTCCTGAATCACAAATGTATACTTTGAAACCTATAAAACAAATTGAAACAAGCAGTGAAATATAATATCAAATTGTAATGTAAATGATGTGATTAAAATTATTTTTCAACATTAAAATTAAGAAGTATGCGTAGTTAGGGTAATCTAGGCTAACATATAGCAGGTTAATGCTTGGTACATGTCGAAACTCACATGCATGTGAAGAGAGATAATAGGTGGTTATTAGGCGGTTTGCTATGGAAGTTAATTCCCTTGATATATTTTATTTTTATGCAATTATTTTAGTGTTTTCTTTTTATTGTATTGGACACATGTCTGCAACTTAAGATTGTAGTTATGTGAAGCAATTCTTTAAGATAACTATTTTAAACTCTATAAATATGATTGTAAAGATTGGATAAGGGCATCACTCAGCCATTTTTAAAACTCAAACTCACAAACACACTTTGTGTTCTTCAGAGCACTTTGTTACCTCTCTTAGTACTCTGTTGTTACTCTTAGGAGTTTACATTCAAACGTTTCTTCACTTGTAATTCATGTGCACTGCATATTCTTGTAATTTACTTTTGATTGAAGTTGAATTTATAGTTTATTCCTAGTATTCATCTACTCATTAAATTTTTCTTTGTGCTACTTTCAATTAAAGACTCCTAAGGATCAAAATCCAGTCCATTTGTTATGAGAATTCACTCTCCAGAGTCAAAGCTTTTAACTCTGTGAAATTTGACTTAAACAACTCAATATCATAATTATGTTAAATTCCACAATAATTTTGTGATTTTATTTCTTAATAATCACATATTATTTAATTTGTTCCTAATTTTGTAAATAGCAACGTATTTCCACCGCAATTTGGTTACCATCTGTATTGACACCTAAGTAAAAGTGGATATTAACATATGGCGGTGCTTGATTCTGTGGCCTATTTGTATATTGTTTGTTTTCAAAAAGAGGAAAGCGATTAGTATTTGCAAACAATGCTATCAAAACTAGACTTGAAAACAACAATTAGTGAAAGCAACCCTCAGCCCTCGCATTTTTCTCTCTTTTTCTGAATATGGGTAAGCAGTGTCCATTCACTCATATGCAGATTCCCTTTCTTAAGCCTTAATTTTGTGACTCGTCAATCACGCTGTGCTCTCTATTCAACCACATATCTTTCACTTGTCAAAGTGGAATATAATTCTCTCACAAAATCTATCAAGCAAATCACACCGTGCACTGAATTCAGTCTGAGAGAGAGATTAGCAAAATAAATTTGATATGATCAGTCCTTTGGCTTAATTAGTAAGATTTGTTGTCTTTTTACACTCATGCTTTATGTTTAAATTTCATTATAAGAGATTTCAAGGATTAGACATTTTATAAGTATCACTGTGAAATTTCAAAAAGGCTGGTAATATATTTTCACTTTGATGTGGAACTATTTATTCTACTCCTACTTTTTTTTTCATTCAATTTTTTTTTTTTTTTTTGATATGACCATAAAAGGGTGCAAGTTGCTACCAAACATCAGCAGACATCAAATGTTTTCTGCGGGAGTAATTAGTTCAAATGTTGCAGAAACAAAATAATGAAGCCAATGCAAATAAATTTCCGAATTTGCTCCGTTTAGGGAGTGGCTATCCACAATGCATGTTATTATGATAAGCAACATGGCAATATTAGTAGAGCCAACAAATTTGGCATAAGTTTTTCTTGTTTGCATTAATTAAATTTTAAAACAGATTATGTATTTGAGAATTCTGGTTCATATATTCTTATGCGTGCCAACTTTGATGAGAAACAGGGTTTTAGAGAAAGAGGCTGGAGAAGATAATAATATTAAAAAATATATTAACATAATCTTCTATCTATATGGAGGCACTGAAACACACGATAACACATGCAATGTAATCTGTATCTTACTACCTTTTAAATTCATGTATTACTTTCATATCAACTGCACTTAGTTTTGATAGATAATTAGCTTTCAAAATTTCAGTATAATCAAAAGCATTGTCTATTTCATGCGTCCAACAATGAAATATAAGAAAGACAGTTCTTGAAATCAGTATTAATGCCGTAACTAACGGTCACATGCTCATATGCAAATGGCATGCACCACATAAGCAAGGGGATATTAATCATGTCTCACTTCAATTTTAGGTCATTGTAATATGTTGAAAATGAATAGCAATAACCCAGAAAATTTATCTATGTATTCCAATTGAAAAGTGATAAGTGATGTATGTATTAAAATTAGTACACTTCTAGACTCAATTTGCATAATCTAAAAACAAAAGATGAACCCGAACCGATTCGAATCAGATTATACAAATATACAGTAAGTGACAGTTTAACTACACTTAAATGCATTGTTGATTTCAATTACTTGCTTTCAAACTCATCTTTTCTTCGAACAATACAAGGAGGTCATAATTTTAGAAGAGGAGATTTAAACATGTTTTCTATTGTATAAGAGATTCTATCACCAATAAGATAGTGCTTTTAGGATGAGCTTCATCTTTATTTTTCCACTATGAGGATAATCCTGCTTAGATAAGCAAATTGGATTAAACAGAGGTGCTTTTTAATTAATTTATTTCTGAAACATGGTTAATTCTAGTTCAATGAGCTTAAAAAGGGACCTTGGGGGGTAGCAGCAGGAATTGGTGTAAGATGCCAAACTTAAGGTTATGAGAGAAGGATGTTGAAAACAATCTAAATTAGATTTTGAAAATAAAAAAAAGGATAAATAAAGTTGATGTGTTGGGATAGGACTATAAGTCTTTTTTGTGAAGAT
>JANHAO010015983.1:0-14571 GCA_026873985.1 Saraca asoca | reverse complement strand
AGAACAAGGAAGAAGGAGGATCTGAACTTTCTCAAGCTCTTTCCCAAATTTCTAGACATACTGGGAGGGGAGGAAGGGCGGCCACTGAGCTAGAAGGCTGAACGGTGGCCACCGTTGGCACGGCCAAACCACCACGCAGGGCCGAACGCCACGCCATCAAAAAGAAGAAGATCACCGTCAGAAGGAGGCTGGACTCCCTCCAACCGAGCGCTCACTCCCTCACGGCCGGAACACAAGCCGGCGTCCACGAATAGCCGGAAGTTGCCTGGAGAAACTAGAATTTCCTGAAGAACTCACATAGCCAAGAGGAAGATGAAGCTCGCGGGGAAGAGGGGCTTCAGGGTCTTCTGGAAAAATCTGAGAAAAAGGCCAAAATATCAGCCTCCCTAAACCAAAAATCGGCCCAGCCGATCTTTGGGGCCAAATTTTCATTTTGGCCCAAAGCTTCACCTGATTTCAACATTTGCCCCACTCGAGATCGATACTTTTCAGTTTAGTCCCTAACAAAAATTTCAATTTAGTCCTTCCAAGTTCAAAATTAAATTTTTAATTTTTCCTTTTATTTTCTTATGTTTTCCGGGTATTACATTGGCGGTCATTGGTCTTTTCTTCTGGCAAATTGGCCTGGCCTGGGGGTCGATATTTAGTTTGTGTGACATTATCCTTGGATCGATACATACCATATCTTCATGGTTCCAGGTAAAAACATCCACATTTACCTTGAGAAAATTCGTCAACCGTGCTTTAATGTCGGATGGTAAGCATCTCCCCAACTTGAGGCATCTCTCCTCATCCGCCTTGCTTACTCGTACATCTTTCAATTCCTCAACTGGTCCAGTGGCTCGTTCAATGTCCATCTCTCGAGGGTCAAGGTCGTAGCTGACCCCTTTTTCGCTCATTGATCGGGGCTTTCCCCCGGATACCATATTTACTTTCTTTCCTTAAACCTCGAGTTTGACTACATCTTCATAACAATGGTGGGCTACTTGCTGCTTCCCTCATGCTTATCCAACTCCATTCAGGGTCAAGAACTTGATGGTAAGCATCCTGGTTGACATCACCATGTTAAAGTCATTTATGGCAGGTCATCCCAATACCACATTGTAAGCCAAGGGACAGTCTATAATTAGAAAGTTTACCATGATGCTTGCTTGCTTGTCCCGATCCCCCAAAGTAAGAGGGAGTTTGATTCGTCCCACCGGGAGTATTTCATCTCTTGTGAAACCATAAAAGGGCTCGGGTAATAGGTCCAACTAACTCGTATTTACGCCCATCCAGTTGAAGTACTCCTTGTACATTATGTTTATGAAACTCCCAGTGTTTACCATTATTCTTCTGACCTCGACATTGTCGATTTTCGCCTGGATGACGATCGTGTTGTTATAAGGGTAGTGGACCCCTTGTGCATCCTCTTTCATGAAGGAGATGCTGTCTGAAGTTATCCTGGCCTTCTTGGCAAGCCTTTCATGCTCCACGTGACTCGTCAGAAGGACACGTCGCGTCACTTGCACATAGTGATCGCGTGATCAGTTTGAGGTGCTGACAATATGAGGTCTACCATGTATGGTAAAGATAGTCCTCATGGAGGGCGTTTCCTCATGCTCAGGAGTTTGTTGGCGTTGTGATGTAGGTTGCTAGGGACGCAGGGGTCGCTGCCCCAGGGATCTCACCACATAATCTCTCAGGCGACCTCTTTTGATGAGGTCTCCAATGATATCTTTTAACGCCCAGTAATCTGGCGTATTGTGCTCGATCTCACTATGGTAGGCACAAAATTTATTATGGTTCCTCTTTTCAATAGGGGTTTTCATTGGCCTGAGTCTGCCAAAGTCTTCGTTGTCTCTCTTAGTCTCATAGATCTTGTTTGGGGCATCAAACAAGACAGTGTAGGTATTATAGCGACGCTGAGACTGAAATTGTTCACTTCAGGCCTTCTTTACAGTTTGGCCTCCAGAGCCCCTTTTTTGGCTTTCTTTACTTATCCCTCCTCCACTTCTTTTCCTGACTCAGTTGGAGGTACTCGCTTCTTCTTTCTTATTTAGCTTCTTTAGGTCGAAGGTTTCCTCCCATAAGATCTCCTTGGAGGCTCGCTCATAAAATTTGCCCAGGCTCTTAATAGGGGACTTGTATATGTCCTCGTATAACTTTTCATACTTTCAAAGTCCAGCTAAAATTGCTATGAGGATACTCTCGTTGGACGGATTGTCCACATTACTGACTTCTTACTGGAACCTGGCAATGTAGTCCTTGAGCGATTCATCTTTTCATTGGAAGACCGTGGCTAAGTGGCAAGAGGGGGCGAGCTGCTTCTTCAGTGCTCTATACTGATTGAGGAACTTAGTTTGGCATTCCTCCCAGCTCCTTATGTTATGAGCTGGAAGACTTCTGAACCACATCTATTGTATTTCCCCAAGTATGGCCGGGAAGACTCTGTAGTTCACAAGTGGATTGGAGGTTTGTAGGTCCATTTGGATGTTAAAAGCATCCAAATGGCTATAAGGATCACTATCCCCATTGTAAAGGGGGATGTTCGAAACCTTAAATCTATAAGGAAGGGGCTCTGTCTTAATCTGGCAAGAGAGTGGAGTTCTCTCCTTGTGGAACTCTCAGTTCCCTTTGGATATAGAGTTTTTCTCCAATTATTTCATCCTCTGGAGCAATTCTTCGACCATCGGGTCTCGAGACTTAGACCAATGACTGGAGGTTTTTCAACTCCTTTCTTCTCGCTTACTACGAGACTGTCGATCAGAAGTCCTGTGCTTCCTACTGTGCTCGTGGCCGGAAGAGTCGCGATCCATCTCTCAGTCGTTGTTGGTTTGCTTTCACCTTATTGATCATCCTCCTTGGCCTCCTGAACTCAATGGACTTTAGAACTTAGCCATGAATTGGATTAGCAAAGCAAGTCGGTTCGGTGATGCTCAACCTTAGCTTGCTCTTCATGTTGAGTCCTTAGCTAGCGATGCCCATTCTCAGGTGCAACCACTTCACCCTACCTTGGTGCACTTTGGGCATGCGCTTGAGCCAACACTCGGACCATGTCAGCTAGTTCCTTCATAGTATTCTCCAGTGCTTCCTGGCACTGGTCAAGTACCTTTTGGCATTATTGCTAAGTCTAAGTCTCATTAGTTTCATGGGCTATGGGTTGGTATTGGACAAAGGAGGTTGTGCCAGTGTTGGCACTCACCTAGGAGCAGCTGTGCTGCGCTGTTGCATCTAACCTTCAGGTTAGCCAGTGGAAACTTCTACACTCCAGGTAGCCTTTCCCCTTGCCATTGCATTTGAAATAGCTTATCAGAGACTGAAAATGAAGAGTGTGTAGTGGAGGCCCTCCTTCTAGTGCCAAAATATTAACACCAAAATCTGATCAATTGGTTTGAGTTCAGTGTTACCCCTGACTGCAAGCTAAACATGGCAGAAAATAGTGAAAGAAGATAGTAAAAGAGAAGAAGAAACAGTAACACCAGAAATTTATCGTGGTTCAGCTAAAGCCAATTTGGCCCCTACGTCCACGTTGATATTTGATTATGCACTGAGGAGATTATTTTTTTACAGAGTATGAATACAACAGCTAAGATTTTTCACAATGAATAATGTTCACTCTCAATATTGACAGGGTTTCTGCATATGTAAGCTTCCTCTGTCTTTACAGTGACCTCCCCTCTCTATTTATAGAAAGAAAGAGGGTTATAAGTGTAATTTCATAAGCAACAAAATGATTATCTTAGCCGTTTCAGGCATTTAATGCTAGGCATTGGGTAATTAATACTGGACAAATCATTGTCAGACTTCCGGGGAGCTGATATGTAAGTTTAGAGGCTGAGTTGTCAGTTAGAGACGTGTACCTTGAATTGCTGATTGGGCTCTGTACAAGTATCCATTACTGGTGGGTGAGCTAGAAGTTGAGTGAGCTGACGGTTCTGACAGTCTCGTCATCCGTGCCTAATCATTCTCCTGAGGGTAGTGGACTTCTCATTGAGGGGTTAAAAGCCTTCTCGGTGAGCTACATTCTTCTGCTCGTGACATCGCGAGGTGTCTCCAGCTCGTGCCTGACAATCTAGGGTCCTCGCTTAGCGACCTCGAACTCCGATTTGGGCCTCCATCTGACTAACTATGCCTCTTATTGGACCTTGGCCGGCCCAAAATATGCTTATAAAAAATGCCTATAACGATCCAAATTGAAATTTAAACTAAATTGTTACGATTCGAATCAAATCCTTTTACCCTATTTTTCAATTCTTATCATGATTTTGATCACGTTTATAGTTGGACTTCCCGAATGGTTACACATTTTAACTAGCAAACTCGTATTTTTAACTAAATTTCCTCGAGTCGAATTAAATCATTCCCAACTAAAATTCTTGACTCTAATTACGATTCTACTCAAATTTCTTCAATGATTTTATTTACGATTCTAATCGCATTTTCATAAATTCTCACATTTTCCTACCCAACTTCACTTCTTTCTAAAATATTTTCTATTCCCTTGGTCTAATCTTACATAAATCCCTACTAAAATGAGTATAATGATTAAGAAAACTTAAATAAGTAATTTACAATCTAATATCATTAAATTTAACAATTGGCTGCATATTACTAATATGAAAGTAATCGTAGTAGTAATATGATGATGAAATAAAGAAGGCATGGTGCAATTGTAACAAAATATAACTCATGTAGCTAGAATTATGAATGAATGAGAATGTTTTGATATAGTTATTATGAGAACAATATTGTTCAATGATTTTCATTAGATTTGGAATGATATATGATATCATGAATGATGATGAAAGGTGATGATGTAAACTTAATGATATATTTGTTATAGGAATGATATCATTGAATACTTGAAAGCTCTTATAAGACTTGAAATGTGAATGATGGGATGTAAAGGAAATAATGAACTAGATCCTTAATTTGTGTGTTCTGACAATGATAAGTGGGATAAGTCTAGCTTGGTGGGAAAAGGCTAGGATAAATGGAATAATGTTGGATCGAAGTAACAAAAAGGTTTATAGTTATTGTTATTTATTTGCTTTTACCTATATTATTATCATATGAAATGTCAAAAAATGATATCATGAGATTGAAATACATAATGAGTAAGAATGACAATATACGGCCTTGAGAGCTCTGATTTGGTATAATGTGCTAAGGATGACATGATGTGATTTTCTTTAGAGGTGAGTTACTAAATTTACTGATAGTTTATGAAAATTGTTGAGAAATAAATACCCCGTTATAATATGGATGTGGTAACATATGTGTTGTAGTGTTGGATAAATTTGTAAGTTTGATATATATTATCTCACTAAACCCTAGTCTTACTTTTCTGTGGATTTTTTTTCATATTATCAAGAAAATTCAATTATTCGACTACAAGAAAAGTAAGCATGAATAACGATCTAATGGAGATCACATCTGATGTCTTCACCACCAAAGTGTTTAGTCTCCTAGGAACATATCAAGTCAGGATACATTATATTATTATCTTAAATTTTGCAGGTTGTGAGGTATTCTATGAAGTCGAAATCATTTACATTAAGCTACCTAATGTTCTTCTCATGATGGCCCTATGATGGTTTAACCCGTAGAGGTCTACCATCAAACTTTATATTTTGTTAACTTTTTTTTTGAAAAACTGGTATATATAAAGGCTACAAGGTTTAGTTATGTTAACCTATGCTTTTGAGGTTATGATAAGACATAGGTTAATCTAACTTTTTTTAATTGTCCTATTTTTGGAAAGAACAAAGGGTAGTTTGGGGAATGACTTCTAGGTCTTTTGGGATTGTGAAAAGTTGTTTCCTTGAAAAACTATATGTGAATCATGAACCATGTAGTAAGTCTGACATGTGTATATTGGGTAATGCTACTTCTACTGTAAATTATGAAATATGTTTATTGTTTATGTGCTTCTCTTTCTCTCTAAAGTTCATTACTTTCTAGTCAACCAATGAGATTTAAATAGATATAATTAGGAAAAACTGAGATAATCATAAATGGAATAGGTGTATAAAGACAAGTGATTATAAAAAAAAAAGGTTGATATTCACGCTTGTCATGATCAGGGTTTTAAATTGGGAGTTTGGGACGATTTAGTTCTTAGTATTAGTTCCAATTTGCGATTTCATCTTTGTACTTTTTTTTTCTTATAATTAGATCCTTGTAATTTATTTTTATTTATATTTTTTTTAGGGGATCTCCTTGAGATGGGTTACTTACCAAGCAAAATGACTAGTGTTGAGGAGGATTTGAGCCCATGATCTAGGAGAGTCACAAAATCTAATCCAAATCCCCATATCCATTTAAGCTAACCCATATTGGCTTTATTTGTAATTAACTCCTTATACACATTAATTTAAAGACTTTTATCTGCAATTATCTAATATGACTAATATTTATGAACTTGTACAATTATATTATGATATAACTAGAATAATACACTTGCAATGCACGATTTCATTGTAAAATATGAATATCACCTATTTATTGATTTATATAAATTATATTAAAGACTTAATAAAATTTACATGTAATGTATGTTTGTAATAATTATAAAATAATTTGAAAATATATTGATTATTGTAAATGTTTTTATCAAAGAATAATAATAATAATAATATTTATTTATTTGCTATCTTGTGAAGTACTCAAATTATTAAAGAAAGTATAATTTAGCAAAAAAGAGAAAATATGTTGACAATAAACAATAAAATCTCTATTATAAAATAATTGAAAGTGAAAATTGTATATTAGACATGAAGAGTAGAAATTTGATTTTTAAATATTAATTAAGATTTTATTTTTTGATTTCCAGCTACTCAATTTTTGAGGACTCATAAGAATAAAGATAAATAAACAATAAAATCTTAATAAAATCAAAATTTGAAACCTATGATAAATGTAATGGTAGAAACTTAATTTTACAAGATTATATAGGATTCAGTTTTCTTACTTAAAATTTTTCCTATCAATTCTCAAAAAATTAAAAAATGATAAATAAATATCAATATCTAAAAAAATATTAAGATTTAAATTATAAAATTTAAGATTGAGATAACAGTAATAATTTAATTCTGGTATATTAATTAAGATATGATATATTAATTTTCTATTTTTTTAATTTTTAAAAAGTTAAATAAGATAAAAATATAAATAGATAAGTAAAGAATTATAAAATTAATATCATATGAGGTGATTTGAAGGAAAAAAAAAAAGAATAACATGACATTACTTTACTAGAAGAATATCACCGTTGTTATTTGAAGAAAAGATATTATTATAATAATGTCAACTTGTTATTTGAAGAAAAGGCATTTGAAATGATTTTTTATTAAATAATATAATAAGATAATGAAGAGATATTTATCCAGTGCCATTGGGCACTAAAGATATTGTTCAACTTAAAAAGTTTAAATTATATTCCAGTTTGGTTAAAAATGATTATTTCACATTAATCGTTCTTAGTGGACACTATATTTATTTAATTATTCTCAAATGTTTGCAAATTTCAAGTTGTTCTTAATAGCATAACAATCCTACAGTTAACAATAGTAGAAAAAAGTATTTTAACCTCTCTTAAATTTTAATAAAATTACATAAACTTTTCCATTTAGTTTCAAATTGTATTTAAAGCTCAATTGTAATATAAAAAAATATTACAATTTTCATCAAGAAATGATAAAAAAATAATTATATAGTTCAAATTTAACCATCCATAATATTTAAAACATTTTATGATCAAATATATATTTTAATTAAATTTAAATGATAAAAATATGATTGATAAAAAAATTAAAATTTTGATGTATATGTAATGATTTTTTGGTTATTTGAATTTAATTAAAACATAACTTTTATCATAAAATACTTAAAATATCTTATTTTATTTAATTTGAATCTTTAATTATTTTTTCTCATCATTTCGTTATTAAAAATTAAAATTAAATTTGGATTTAAATATAATATTTTTTATTTTTTAAAAAAATTCTGAATAATTTTTTAAATTAAATGAAAATTTTACATAATTTTATTAAAATTAAGGAGAAGTTAAATTATTTTTCTCAAATGGTAAACATTGATAGAGGCCTATACTAGTTTTTCTTTTTTTAGCCCAGTTTATCCTTTTTAACGCTCGACACTAAAAATAAACATATATCATATTCATAATGACTAAAATACAGTTTAAATTTATCAAGTGTTAAATATTTATGTTATCGTTTTTGATAAAAAATATTTTATATTATTAATGAATAAAAAAAGTTATATCATTAGAAAATAAAAATAATTAAAATATTTTATCTATTATAAAAATATTATAATAATTTTTAATTACATAACAATTCGTAGATAATAAACAGTATAACTTATTAGTATGTAAAATCAAATTTAAATCCGTTAAAATATATTGAAAAAAACATTTCTATATTTATATTTTACAAGTTATAAATAATTATGAGCCCGTTCATAATTGACAATTCCTTTAAATGAGACCCTGACAACCTGTGATTAGTTAAGGAGAGTTATGAAAGGTTAACCATGTTATAAATTCTAACTTTATTTCACCATTTTTTTCATTAAAGAAAACAATCATCATTAATTAATCAAATTTTAAAACCACATTTAACTTTTAATTTTAGTTATTGCTCAACCTTAACCACAAAAAATGCAAGAATTCCTGACAAGTCCTTTTTAATCTGATATAAAAGAAGAATAAAAATCTCTGAAATTAGATCCTTGTTTATTAGGCTCACACAAGTTGATTTAAGTTTCTTCGACTTGTTTAAGTTTGTCCGGATTTACTAATGGAATCAATTTTATTCAAACGTTTGGACTAAATATGTGGGAAATGGATGATTTAAATATATTTGGATCAGATCACCAATAAATTGATTGATAATAACTCATTTTTTTATTTATAATATAATTAAAATTTTATATAAATAATAAAGTATTTATGGCTCATAAATAAAATGTCAGACTTAATTTATTTATTTACTCATTTAATAATCATTATTTTCATATTAATATATTTTATCATTTTTATTATCATTATTTTTTTTACTCTTATAATTATATGTTATTAGCACCATTAAAAATAATTTTTTACTATTAAAATTTTAAATTATATTTTAAAAATATTATATTTGTATTATAAAATTGAAAGGACTAATAAACTAATAAATTGATCATTAATATTTAAATAGAAAAATCTAAAATTAAATATATTACATGAACTAATATTAATTAACTTGTGAAAATTTTTCAACTGCAAATATATTTACAAAAATTCAAATATTAAACATATAATTTTTTTTATCTTATAAATGGTATTAAACATATCATCTTTTTTATCATATTAAAATGCTAAGTGTTGTGGATAATTTTGGAACTAAATAAATGGATTAATAAAAAGTCCAATTGACAAGTCCAGCTAATAAGGACCCAGTTCATCCAGGATTGTAGTTGATGGAGCAAAACATCAGCTCGCCAAATACGAACTCAGGTTGTTAGTCAACAAGGATCAAAGCAGCAACCTCAAGTCACTACAGATGAGGCCTAGCTTGTAACTCGAAGTACGCTTTCCTAAACATCAATACAGGAAAATCCTTTCAGTTGTCTATTTCAATGGAAATCCATTATTACCCATCACTGTAGGAAAATCTGTTATTATTTATGATATGATCAATATTAATTCAAGATTCTTTTTCGTTATTATCATTTATGTAATTATAATCAATTTATGATACTTATCTGTTATTGAATTATATTTAAACTATAACACCCTTAACCATTATAAAAGGGAGATTAAATCATTGTATAGGAAAAAGAACCAATCAAGAATAAAAAAAGAAACAACAAATACTCAGCAAAAATACTAAAAAATAAAATAACCATGGACATAAATATTACACTCGACCGAGCCACATTAAAAACTTTTAGTGTCTCCCTATCTTTTCTCTCTTTATCTTGTGATTTTATATTCTCGATTTGTAGTTTGGGGCTTTGGATTTGGGTTGACCAAATTTACATATTAACATTAAGAAAAAATATAACCCTTATTTAACGGGATCAATAATAATTCAACTTATATTTATTCAAAAACTAATATGGATGGGTATAGATGAGTTAAAATAAGGATGTATAGATGGATAAATTGATATAAGTCATGATTGTCAGGCCTATCAATATATACAACTATGTTAGACTTTGAGAATTTTTTATTTAATATAATATAATACTTTTTATTTAAAAATATTTATTTTAAATTTTAAACAAAAATTAAGTTAGATGGATAATAGATATTCATAGATGGATTTTTAATAGCTATTTTATTAAATAGATTAGTATCTCAGCTATTGATTTGACTTGTTAAATATTATGGATGTATTTTAATTTATTCAAAAATAGATGAATTTGATGAATTTATAGATATCTATCCATTTTATTGTCCATAATTAGGATACAAATTCTAAAGAAAAAAAAAATCATATGGATACTTTTTTTATTTAGGATAAATTATATTCATTTTCTTTAAAATTTAATTTAATTACATTTAAATCTTTTTATTTTTAAAATATATTTATTTTTCTTATTTTTTTATGAATAGAAATGAGTATATGTTTAAAATAAAAAATAATATATATAATATTAATATATATTTTTAAAAATAAAAGACTGTTAATATAATTAGTCAAAAACTCATCCTTTTATTCACTTGGAAAAAGTTGTAACCAATGGTGACAGAAGTACTTATTATTTTTTTGAAGATTTTGCAGCAGTCATGGTTTCACGAGTTTGTGGACTACAGTTTCGTAGGGGAAGCAGACAATGATGCATCATTCGCAGTAGGATTGATGATTGACGAGACTATTTTCTTTCGCACTTAAAATCAAACAAGGACAGACAATGATTATCACTGTTTAACAAACCTATAATAATAGCTTATAGCAAGTTGGATCTTATAATTTATAATTGTGATTTGTCATGGTATCTCTGAAAAAAATTATAAGTTTATGAAATTTAACGTAAAATTTATAAATTTTATAATTTCTTATATAAAATTTTATATTTTTTGATATGAAGTGAGAGGTGTATAAAATTTTTATGTATAATAGATATATCAAAAGTTATAATTTTATTATTTAAAATTATAATTATAATTTTTTAATTTCTATAAAAAAATTATAATTTAATATAAAGAATTATAAAAATACGTATTAATACCATTTTTTCAAAGGTGTACTGAATGATAACCCTTTATAATTTCATTTTACCTGGATAGACTGAAAATAAGAATTTTAGATTCCCTGCAAGTGTTTGGTAGGTTAATTGTTTAAGAAGCTACAATATCTTAATCCGATGAGTTCCAAAGTGATAGGCCACAACATCTTAATTTACAACTAGCATTATATTAATTATGGTGTTGTTTTCATTGACTATTCGTTGTGGTTGTGGATAACACTTGCCAAGGTGGCTCTAACCGACCAATAAGGTGCAACTTATATATCATTGTACTCATCCAAAATGAGCATTGGACAATGGTGGCTATTTAAATTATTGCTTTTCAGGATAATGACATAACGCTCCTCTTTAATCAGAAGGGTGGATCAACCACCCCAAAGATAGAGAAATTTTAAAAAAGTTATACGATTGTTAACTTTTTTTTTGAAAAAAATAAATATATAACCCCAAAATTTAAAATATTTTTTATTAAATGTTAATAAATTATATTTCAACTTCTCTAATTTTATCTTTGTACACAGATGATATTTCGTTTTTGCCGAATTCTTGAATTATAAAGATGATAACATATCTCATTATTTTAATTTATTTGTCTTAATATTTTTATATAAAAATTTATGATTGGATTGAAATTAGAAGTAATAAATTATTTTCTAAATTTTTTATAGAAAACAAAAATTTTTATTAATCTAATAGTAGTCATATAAGCATTTCATTAAATTTTTAGATAAAAAATAAATAAATACAAATAAAATACACATAAATTAAGATAGAAAGGGGATATGATGATTTTTTTTTAACTCAAAAAGTTATATATATCATTCAAAATACAAAAAAAAATTGGTGCATTTTAACATAATCACAACGGAGAATTAGGTAGATACAAGTGATAATATGCTCCTCATGTAACACTAAGATTTTAATTTTATTATTAATTTTAAATGATCATTTCATTATTTATGGATTGAAATTTTATACTTTTATCCCTTATGTCTTTTTTATATGTCAAAATTATTTTATATTAATAAATAAGAATATCATGTTTGTAGTAATTTTATTATAAAAATATTTTGATAATTAGATTTTTGACAATAGAATTTAAAATAAGATATGTTTATATTATTTATAAAATAAATATTATTTATTATATAAACTTTTTAATATAAAATAAAAAATTATGAATTATAATTTATTAATATATTAGGAGAGTCAAATATTTGAAAAAGAGGCTAATATATTTGAAATATAAATCAATATCATACTATCAAAAAATATTAGAGATTTTTGAAGCTTTACACATTTTTATTATTTTTAGATAAATATTTTATTTTATTTTTGTTATAAAGATATTAATGTAATTAATTGTGTTTTTTCGATTCCATTATTACAATATTTTATTGTACCAAACATAAAAGTGAAATGAAATACCTATTTCATTCATAATCATGAATGATCATTCCTTTTCATTCAACCAAATGTAACATTAATGGTTTGAGTTTAGGTCTAAGTATTAAATATTCAATAAATCTTAAATCTTTTTTAGGTATTACATTAGATCTGTTTAGATGATATACTTTATAATAAGTCAATTATTATCAATAAGAAAATAATTCTATTTTTCATTCTCAATAAAAAAAGCATTAAATAATTATATTTTCAAAATAGAACAGATTTACGTATTTGGGTTAGATCTTATTGGGATCTTTGCAAATCTAAATCTCTAACGAGTTCACAGTGATGGATTGGATCGGATCTACCTAAATTTGTCCCTTTACCATCACCATATCCTAACGAAGTAATAAAGAAAAAAAAAACATATTATCCTATCAAATATACTATATAATATGATGCATAAACTAGTCTAAATATTACTTGGTGGCTCTAAATGACAGAAATGAAAGATAATGTTTGATATAATGCTACAAGCTTTAGATTAGTATGCCTAATATAAGGTCTACAGCTCCATAATATCGATGCCTAGTCCTCTACATTAAAAGGTATTTTAATCTTGCTAATTTAATTGATTTAATTACATTAATTTTTACCAGCTTGGATTGGTAGAATTGATTGGCATAAAGCCAATAGGCATATAATCCTTTCACATAACGGTATTGTTTGCCAGAGTGAACTACTCTGTCATTTCATTACTTTTAAACTAATTAGCCATTTCAATATTAAATTTTACATTACAATTAAGTTTTGGTACTTTGAACTATCTGTCCTCCTTATGAAAAAGGTGAGCACCAAGCCTTGAGGGTGATTTTCTTTCATATAATCTTTTATATGACATTTTCAAGCATTAGATTTTCAATAAATTCACTTATAAAAGGTAGCAAAGTTATACCTAAAAAAAATTAATAGTTTTACGTAGCCATGAAAATAGAGATCTAGAAATAGATTTAAGCTCACAAGCCATGCTGGTAATATTTTGTGTTTACAAATAGACTCATTAAAGAAACGAGTCTAAACAAATTAATTTATAAGGACTTGGGTCATTATGAGTTTGTTCAATGAATTACGCATTTGAGATTATATTTTTAAGCATATTTTCAAAATAGATAAATTCACATAAACTCAACTTTGATTTAGATATTTTATATTTCCATATATAAAGAATTTTATGTGAATTATTATTGTATAAATAAAATAAACAAAACCAACTTAACTCAAATTATATCTATTACGAAAAACTGGGAATATATAAGGGTAGGATTAGCATTTTTCATTTATTTGTTTGATGCTAATGCAGTTCTTCCAATGACATAACATCTAATTGGAGGTAAAACGGAAAAGTGAGCAACCTTATTGATTTGTGTTGGAAGCAAGGAGCCAATTCAACATGAAGGGGATATCTGACCTACTATTGCTTCAACTAAGCTTAGGCCAAGCAATGTGAAATCATTGAAATGTTGGTTCAATACAAGCAACTACAATTGAACCCCGCAAGCAAACTAGTTGGGGACAAAAGCTAGACATGGCAAAATAATGCAAAATTATGAATTCGGGTGTGTTGGGCCAACAACTATGGATCCCAAACAAATTTTGAGCTCAGAATCCTCAAAAGGAATCCATAAAGAGTTTAGTGAGTCCAATTATATATATTTCAAAGAAAAATTTTACTCACCCTTAAGGCCTGTTTGGTATGCTGTATAAGATAAGGCCTGATAGTATAAGGTCTGATAGGATAAGACCTGATAGTATAAGGCCTGATAAAATTTTAATACTATACAGTGTTTGATATAACTTGCATAAGATATTGTATTGTATAACATAATAATATATTATGTTTGGTGATGTAATTATTTAATATAAAATTATTAAATATAT
>JANHAO010015982.1:0-14585 GCA_026873985.1 Saraca asoca | reverse complement strand
TGTCATTTTGGTGTAGAAGTTATCCATTTAAAATCACTCTCACAATCCCATAACCTTTTATAGGATTGATTAAATGGACTTCTCATCATGGGCTTCATTTTAATTATGCATGAGTCATAAATATGAACCTAATATGCAATATAAGATGAATATTTAACCTTTATTATCCAAATTCACAGACCGCTTAGTCATAGATGCAATAGAGCCCAATCAAATTAACTCTAGGGCACCTATATTCGACTAACAAGGTGGTCTAAAATCAATGTCCATTACCATAATCTTCTTAGCTTTTTCAAGGGAATAATGGATATCTTCTTAAGTGATGTTCACCTTATATCACAAGTTACTTCCATAGTAAGAGGCCTTTTGTACTAATCATTTGAAGGCTCCATTTTGGTAAAAGTTGGTACAATGATCTTAAAGACTAAATGTTGTTGTAGATTTAACGCTTGAAATTCATTCCTTTAGATCACCAAGTAAGGAAGTGAGTCATCTTAAAGAAGGTTTAACTCATTTGTTGTTAGTTTCTCATCAAATCTCCTAGAAAAGAAACTAGTATGGTTGTCATAGGTGGAATCCCCAAAGCAGTGGAAAATTGACCTATGGCAACTCCAGCCCAATCCGCTTGTTAACTCTTGCCAAAGCTTGACATTTGAAGTATTAAGATTAGCTATGGTTATCTGTACATCAACTTTGTTAATAATGGGAAAGTTTCATAGGAAAAACTTTTACTCTCACATGCATATATTTACTCACTACTGATGATTCACTAGCAGTTTTAGGAGTAAATCCTAGATGTATCCCACACAAATACACTCCCTATTTTACTTGATGGGTAATGATAGAATTTCCATCATTCCCACCACTACCATTCAAAGCCACCTTTTTCTCAAAAGTTATCACTATATATACCTTCCTAGTGAAGTCACCAAAATGTAGGGAAAGGGTTCAAAAGCTTAAAGATATAAGTACAACAATAGAACTAGCTTGTAGAAGTGGCTTGTGTGAGTTAAAGAGTAGGCACCTTAAGCAAGGTTTATTGAGCAAGGCAAAAGGATTGGAGAGTCAGAAGGTTCTAAGTGGGTCCTAGTTTTAGGTCTTTTATATGTGTAGGTGTGTAAAGGTCTATGAAGGTGAGAATGGGGATCTTATTTATAGGGTCTTGATTTTCTATAGGATTTAATATGAAGATGTAATAATCCTTTTATAAGGCTTTGATTTAGTTAAGGTGATAGGGGACTGTTATAGGAAGTTTAGGACTGATGAAAAACTTAAAGGAGGCATTTAAGGTGGGCTAATTTGGCAAGATATCTAATTGCTTCCTACAAGTCAAACTTCTAGAAGCTTGGAGTGCTAAGGAAGTGTTTTTCCTCAAAGAAATTTTAGGAAAGGTAACACTATTTCCTAGGGGGAGGTTTAGGAAGGGTAGCAATATTTCCTATGGGAAGGTTTAGGGAAGGTAGCAGTGCATTCTCTAGCATGCTCTTGCTTTAGGGATCCATGGGTGAAAAGTTAAGCATGACATGCTTACTTCCCTATGATCCACACATGCAACCCTACTCTAATCTTACCATGCCACATTCCTAAGGAGTTCCTAAAGCGCATGGTAGGGAGGAATGTACCCATTCCCATAGTCCAAGTTAGTCATTGCCCTTAACCAAGAGTACCACTAGTTGGCATAATATCTTCCGTGCAACCCTATTTGTTCAAGCTTCCATGGTATATCCACAAGCACACTAGCACAATGGGCTATAAGTGTGAGAATCCAAAGGCCAAAAGAATAATAAGTAGTTAAGCTTTAGAAGTTGCTTAGAGAGATAGATCTTTGACCCTTGATAAAGTGAGATAATGATGGTAGATGATGCCGTGGCAGCGGGGTATGTATAATGTAGAGAGTTGTAAAGAAGTGGGGCCTACCCCCATAGTGTGATGTAGGAGAGCATGGAAGTGGGGTCTCGACCCAAGTAGTTTATGTATAGTAAGTACGCTTCATGCTTGCTCCTTAGGCCATGGGTATAGGACTTAGGATCTAGGAAATTAAGACTTAGGTCTTTAGTGGGCTCACATTACTGATGGACCAAAAGGGCCCAGAAGTCTGATGTTGCCAAGAAGTTATTAGGGCTTTCACCTTAGTGCTCCTTCTGAAGGCCATGTCCTTCACTAGGACCCATGAATCATTTCCATAGCTTCTCTTAGGGTTAATTTGTCTTAAGTCCATGGGTTCACGTAGGAATAATGTGCAAGAGATATGATCGTTCATATGTGAAAAGATATGTCTATTGGTTGTAATCATAAAATTAAGGGATGTGACTTTCACCCAAGAGGCACCTTCTTCCTAGCGTAGAAAACACACAAAAAATAATCTATCACACAAACCTAGAGGTGGTTTTTTTTTTTTTTAAGAAACTACCATAGAATACATTTTTTTAGCACCAATTTATTGTTAGAGTTGTGTTTTGCACAAAGCAAAAATAGTGCAAAGTTAAACTTCACTTCTGAAACTTTGCTTCAATTGAAACCTTAAACCTTGCTTCTAATTCTCTTGCATTTCACATAAAGTTGCTTTGTGTGTATGCTCATTCACATTAAGAGGGTTTTCTGTTCTCATTGTGTTTCACATAAGCTTCTTATTCTCACACGATAAGAGGGTTTTCTATTCTTTCCCATTTTTCTTTTGATTGTTGTTCGCTTTCTTAGTCTCAAAACTCACTTCCTTCTTATTGATTTCATCCATTGCTACTTGCTTCTTCTCTTTGTTTTTAGCTTCTATTTTCTATAATCTATTTTATGGTATTTTTCTATTGATTTCTTTTTCTGTGAAATTTTTGTTTTCTTTATTAAAAATTTCTCGATAAAAGGGTTCTCTACGATTCGCAATTTGTTTCATTGTTTTATTGAAAATTTCATTGTTATTTTGTGATGAGAGTTCTTAATTACAACAATATTTCATTGTTATTCTGTGTGTGTCAAATAATTTTGTCTTTGTTCCTTGATCAGCTTTTTGTTCTGATATTAAAACATCAGTTAGAGGTATCATATTGGTTACTTTATTCTATAGAGTACTAAAATAATAGTGGAAAAACTTGAAATTGATTTCTAGTATGAAATACATAAATTCAATGGTCCATCTGATGAAGTACTTAAGTTTAAATTTTAGATGAATGATATCGGGAATTTGTGAATATGCTTATCTGCGGCTTTTATTTGGTTTGAACTGATTGGTTGAAGTGATTAATAAATTTCATTGTGGATATGCCATTGAGAATGAGACTACTGCCAAACACAAAAGTTGACATTCAACCAAATAAAAAACAAAGAATGCATCTTCCCTACACAGCTATTTTTTTATATACATAGCTGGAGCATATTTAATGGTCTTTTTTTTTTCTTTTTTGTGTCTTTAGGTTTCAATTATGTCGCTTCAAGTTTTCCAGCTCAAGGCCATTTTATGTGCACTCAGCTTGGTCATCACTTATCAGGTAAAATATTTTGCTAAAAGGATGATAAAGCTGTTTAAGTTGAATAAGCATTGGCCATTTTGTGTGCAGTTAGCTTGTTCATCACTTACCTGTAATGGCTTTCTTCACTTTGGAAATGCAAGTCTCTCGTAGTTGAGAAGAATTAAGATCAAATGTAGGATTTGTAATGAGAGTTGTGTCTACATGACAGTTCAAAGGTGATAATGATTATTGATTAATACGAGAGTCATTATCAACGGATATTTATTTCCAATAGACATGCAATCTTCAAGCATCTCATCCGATGCATGCGCATCATTGTCTCCATAATCTCTTCTCGTATGTTCCAATGCTCCTTTTCATCTAATCAGGTTTACACGCAAAAGAGAGGAATATGTTACTACTTCCACAGACACAAAGGCCCATGCCCTTGCCCAAATATCTGAAAAAAGGCACTTTATACATGCCCTTCTGGTTCTAAACTATAAGTTTCCTACCCTTCAATGTTTCATTACTAGCTTCATTGATTCTCTCAACCTGCATAATCTATTTAAAACAATCCCTACCATTTTAAAATAAATAGATTGTTCTCTACCATGTGTAACGCTAAAATGTGATTGCACCTCAGCACCATGTTTAGAAAAGCCTACTCCTTCAAACTGCTGCTTTCTTCATTCTCCACAATCAAATGACCCTTAACTTCCCATAAGTTTGAAAAATGGTTAAAACATTCACAAAATTGATCAGAATTAATGCTAGACATGATTCATCCACTTTCGTTAGACACCCCTTACCTCCAGCATGAGTAGAGTCTTTTTCAAACTCTTCAAATGTGGATAAGTACTAAGAGAAAACTTAAAGCAGTGGTAGAGCAGTTTGGTGATATCCTAGCGGCTGTTGTCATCACTGACAAAGCCACCGGAAGATCTAAAGACTCTGGATTTGTAAATTCCTCTTCTTTCTTTGCATCCAGTTACATTATGTATCTTTGATTTGATTCCAATCCTGTTATTTGCAGATCTCAAATCAGAAAGTGGACCCCTCTCCTTTGTAAGACTCCCCTGTTGTAAGAAAAGAGAAGGTTTAAAATAGGAATTGTCTTCTGAATGTGGGTTGAATCAGGTGGTAAAGAATATGACAAATATCATATGAGTTTTTATTATTGCAGGGGCTTACGTCTCTTTAAATGTGGGCAAGTTACATTAGAGATCATTTCTCTACAGAAAGTTCCCCATATGCTTAACAATATATAAGTTTTCACTAGAGTTGCCTCTTGTTTTGTAATTTAATACCTATTGTAAGGAAAAATGAGAGGCTAAAAACCTATGCAGAGTGGGTCCCTTTTGTTGCTCTGTCTAGTGAATATTGTTTGTCCTCACTATAGCATTTGCCCCCTTTTCCTTATTCTAATTTCCTAACATTATTACATTTTTCTTTTTGGTTTATTTAATTACTACATGGACCATTGCTTAATGCATGCACTCCTATCTCTCTATGATCTCTTTTAAAACTTCATTTTGATTAGTCAGTATTCATGCTCAATCATAAGAATTTCTTGAACATAATTACCCAAACTTGGACATAAGAATTTCTTACTGCCTCTAAATGACATCCATTCATCACATGGGGCACAAAATTTGCCTTTGTCGTTCTACGGGTATATACAAACCATTGGCTTTTAAAAATGCAGCTGCACCCTATCCTACTCGTGCCTCTTGACTCTCGAGACACAACCACGTGATCAAAATTCAAGATCTCTTTACAATAGTGTACTCTACAATCCTAGTTAAAACGTTGAAGCTGTTTGAGGCATGTCCGTCCTAGCGCGCTCTAAGTAACGCCAATTTCTACTCAACATCCTGTATAGTTGTTATTGTTACTAAGTATGATCTTCGTTTGATAAAAAAAAACTGCGTTTTGAACTAAATAGTTTCATCCTGAAAGATTTATGTGACAGAATATGCTAAATGCTATCATAAATGCTAGTATATATCTGAATTTAGTGTGGATATGATGTGTATACCCATTGGCCATTTAATTTGCAAAGAAATATCTGCATGATTTTGTTGCATCATGGATTACATCATTCTATAGATAGTAGCAGAATATTAGCATGCATTAATTTAACTTTTAGACTTCTGATATGCATTTGTCATGTTAAATTTACGTCCGTGCAGCAGGAGAAATCTCTTCATCAGTGAATTCATTTTCCCCACTTCAAAATCATCTTAATTTGCTTTCAATTAAATTCATGAACTCTATCTTAAATGCACCTGATTCCGTTCCATTGTTTTTCAAATTTTCAATTAGAAAATCAATAAAATTATAAAACATACAAAATTAATTTAATCAAAATTTTATAAACTGAATATTTACTATTTTTAATTACTTAATAATACAATATAAGTTAAAAATAATTACACACCATATTTTATTTTTTGCATGCACCAAAAACGGTATTCTTTTTTTGAGATTCATATTAAAAATAATCATATTATATATAGATCTTGCTCAAAGATGATTTATAGTATGCTTTGAATAGCTCAAACTTTTGTAATTATTTAAATTTTGAATATGTATTAAACATATGAAAGTAATTTTAACTCTATAATCAAATCTAGATCTAGGATCTAATTCAAGGATGTCAAATATAGACGTCATAGGAGATGAACAAGAAAATATAGAAGATATTAGAGCATCAGAGAATTATAACGAAAATAGGTTTCAAAAAGTTTTATATTCAATTTGTAACATTGATCTTATACACATATATATATATATATATATATATATTCAATTGTTACATTGGATTTTGAATGATTTCACGGCACATTTTTGGATGCAATAACACCACTCTATACAAATTACACATAAAGTTTTTAATTATTAGATCATGGATATGTCCTAATTAATTCAATAACTCAAGTGATGGTTGAATAATTCCTTATTACAATGTTAATTTCGAAGCTTGGCCAAAATTGTGCAGGATCCAAATATTAATTGATAGTCCCTATAAGCTTGCTGAGCTTACATGACATTGGCATCATACACATGCGTTTGTGTTTAGTCCAAACTACAAACTAAATGTCAGAAAACAAGTAGTTATTAGAGAAGCTATTCTGAACACAATATAGAGGAAAATGAACCTTTGGCCATATATAATCACTAATAAATTGTAATATCTCATACTTTCTAAAGTGAATTTTGGGTAACAAAATAACTTTTGAAAAAAATTAAAAAGTATGAGAATTTGAAACTATTGATTTGGGATACGAAATGTCTAGGTATAGTGAAAAAAAGATTGTATGAATGATAGAAATCTTTAGAAAGTTAAAGTTCTCAATTCAAATGCTCGTGAAACAAAATTTGTGTTTTTAGGAATCAATATTCAAAAAAACTTTAGAAAGATTGAAACTAAGGTTACAGGTGCTTAGAAAGTGTAAATTTATGGTCATTACAAAGGTAATTAATTTAACTAATTTGCATCTAAATTTCACGGCCATTGGCAATCGGTAAGCATGGCAATTTTGGACTTTAGGTAAAGAAATTGGTAAAGTCACCAAACAAGAGAAATTACAAAACTTGTTAAGGAAAAAGTCAAAGGGAGTTAACCAATTTTTCTTTTCCATTTCTACCCCTCAAAAGGCAGTTGTCCTATTCCTTTTATGCCTATTTCCAATTGCTTCATGTAGCCCTTTTACTTCTTCTGCAAGTTTATTCTCTCTCTCTCTCTTTAGGTAATCCTTCATCCTTCCATGTAAATTTTTTATATTTTTCCAATTGATTCCTCTTTTCTTCCTCTTCAATTTGATATCAAAATCTTGTTGATTCATGGGGTAAAAGTTGAGTTATGAATTTTTTAAATCTATTATCACTATTCATATCACTATTCAACCCATAAATTAATCTAATTTTTATGGTGTTTTAAAGTTTGAATCTATTAGATAGAACTTATTTATATTAAATGGAACCATAATCTAATAATATATGATTAGTTGAAAAGGAAAAATCCTTAGAAAATTTGAAAGCTAATCGACTCTTCTTTTGTGTTCTTGAAGAATATTGAAGATCTTTGTTTGATTTGTTTGTTTCCAGCAGCTAAGGTGAGTAAGTCTTACCTTACTTGATTTGTTGATTAGTTAGTGCAAGTCGATAAAATGAGTTTTTGGTGATTGTGTGGTCAAATTTGAGATTGAATGGGTTTGTTGATAGATTAATTCATTTATTGTGGAAATAGCTAAGTCATGTGCATATTTAAACTATCAAAACATCTTAAAATGAGAACTTATAGTAGAATGTTAAATAAAAAGTCATTTACCCTATTTTTTTGCTGTTTTAATGCAAAACCTACTTATGCGAGTCAAATTGCAACTTTTAGAACTAAAACCATGATCATGTTTGCAAAAACTTCATACTTTTATTCCCATGATTTGAATTGAATTTTGAACTAAACTTATACTATTCAAATCGACATTTCTAGCTCTATTTTTTTTATTCCAGTTGCAATTTGGATCGTGTTTAAATTTGAACTTCCTAAAAATTTTCAAAATTTAGCAAGTTGACTCATATTTTCAACTGAATTTCCTCAATTCCACTCAAATTTTTTCAACAATTTTGGTCATGGTTCTGCTCGAATTTCAAATCCTGATTCTACTTATGATTCAAATCACAACTCCAAAATTTTCCACTATTTTCAATTCAAATTTCTTTCTCTTTAAGAACTCTTTTATTTCCTTGGGTCTAAACTTATTTGAAATGTAACTAAATTGAATATAATGGATAAGAAATTTTAAATGAGTAACTCTAATTGAATATTGTTCAACCTAGTAATTGTTTATACATAAAGGTTATGGAAGGAATATAGATAGCTATAAAAATAGCAAGATCGAAAGTATGTGCTTGTAACAGCAATGAAATGTTATCGACATGTTGATATATGAAACAAACATAATACTTATTATGTTAATGTGACAACAAATATGTGTGGTTATAATGTGATGTAATGAGGTCCATATGATTAAAAGCGTTGTTTTGTTTGAAAATTCCTTATGAGCTGGCATGTGATATATGATAACAATGATAGGGAATATAAAATGATAATGATATGAGATACATAAGGATGACGAAATGTGAATGAGTGATATTGTGATAATGTGATGAGAAACATATGATTGTGATGTTGATGCAAAATGCAATAAATGGTATGACTGTGGCAAGAAATAATGCTATTGAAAAGATTGAAAATTTCCCCATGAGACATGGGATAGCAAATGATGAGAATGAAATATGAAATGATAAGATTGATGGGATAGGTTATATGAACTAGATTTTGGATATGTGCATTCCAATATGTAGTGACTAGCATAAGACAGGAACCTAGAGGGAAAAAGTTGGAACAAATGGGTTATGGCTAGATCGGAGTAAAAAAGAGATTTATACTTATTACTATATATATGCTTTGGCCTATTTTGTCATCTTATGGAATATTGAAATATGATATCATGAGATTGAAATACATAATGAGCAAAAACAACGGCTTATGGCTTATTTATTGGAATTGTTATTCTGAGCACATTAAAGTGTGATAAAATATGACTTGATTATGTGTCATGGCTATTAATGACTTAAAGTCGTGTGAATAGTATGATTTATGATTGTTATTTTAAGAAATCTTAAAAGGAGATTTAATGTGATCTAAACATCTAATGATTAATGAGGATGACTTGAGGTTACGAAAAAATCATGTTTCTTTATATTGTGATATTACTTAAAGGTTACTCCTTGAGGTCTTTATGATGTATTTGTTAATACTGGCATGCTTTTTGAATATATGAGATATATATATATGTCAATAAATTCATAAGTTAGGTATAGATTTATCTTACTAAGTTCTAGACTCACTCTTCTGTGGATATTTTTTTTCAGATTCCCAAGAATTTACTATTAACCCACCTTTGAAAAGTAAGGATGGACAATAACTCCATGGAAGTCGCTACTAATGTAAATACCACCACAATAGAGGGTCCTTTAGAAGTGTATGTCTATTAAGTACTTGTTGAAGGCTTGCTTAATGAAAGTTTAAATGAGCGTGTCCATGGTTTGACAATGTCTATGTACATTATGAAAACTTGTTTATATATCAATGTTTCTTTCTTTGTCTATAAGTTTAAGATGCCTCTATTAATCAATCAGGTTTAAGTATATGTAAGTGGGAAATGTTAAAACAAGTATGAGTAGAAATGAATAATAAAGACATGTTAAAAGCTGGTGATTATCAATTAGGGATTGATATCCATGTCGATCATGACCAGGAGTTTGGGTTGTAACATAAATATGAATAGTATCCTCAATCATGAGCTTAGCATTTGTAAGAGGGATATGTTTTACTATTAACCATTAATGTTGATTTAATACACATACCATATCCTTTGAAAATTGCCACGACTAACAAAGAGGAAAACTTGAGAAACTCAATGCACTTGATTACAATTGGATATAAGGCCTCTGCACTCAGTTCCTTTCTAGATTCTTTAACAATATCTAGTTGTTAGGTTACTAGATAAATTTAGATCACTAAAAATAGTGAGCTCCCTAGTTTAAACTAGTCGTTGTGGCTTCAGCTTGTCAACAGATATACCTTCCAAAACAAAATTAAGACAACAAAGCATAGAAGAATTCTTTCAAAAAAAAATAGATATCACTTTAAAAAAAAATTATTCACTCCCCATTAATGCCACCTAGTGCAAAGTTATATTTTCTATCTCATTATTTTGCTCATTATGATGTACAAGAATGTTCAACATTTCAAAAGCTCAAGAATCTTGCCCTTTAGAGATCACCACATGGCTTGCATATTGGAATATGACTTGTTTGTCCTATGTCTTAGTCTCCATAGTTATTTCTGTTCTTCAACATAGTTTAAGGTGTTACACATTTAATCTCATTCCAATTGAATCAATTTTTGTGTTTATATTTGATCTATCAATTGATCTTTGTTACGTGGTTGTAGTTAATGCTATAGTTGATAACAACCAGAAGATAAGGATTTCTTACCAATTTTATCAAGAAGATTATAGCAAGTAGTCCCAATTATTTCTCTTAAGGTGAACATATATCTCTATATCTTGAAGTTGATGAGTTGTTTACTTTCTTTCTAGAACTTTGTTTCTGGTTTTTTGCATAGTTTTTTTTTTATAAAACTACGATGGTTTTGTAACTTCAAGTACTTTATGAATCATTTCAAGATTTTTTTAGTTTCTATCAAATTATTCATTTTATGCCCCATGGTCCACTAAAATTCTATCTTAGTTCTGGATAATTCTATCTTATTATAAGTAAATCAGTTTGAGATGCATTTGTATCCTTTTCTTTTTTTTATATTTTCTATATTAGAAAGAAATAGACATCAAATTTTTTTACGGATTTTATTATACATCAAAAAAATTCTGATTTCCACTGCACATAAATGAGGAGTGGGGAAAATGAAATATAAGTCAGATTTCAATCTTAGGCCTTAAGCAGCTAGGTAAAAGATTAACAAACATTCTCAAGCATATGTTCCCAGAACCAATGCCAAATTGCCACTTTTGCCAACCAGTTTGACTATATCTCATTCATGTTGATTCAGTATTTCCTTTCATATTTAAATTTTCATTTCAAAGCATTTAAAAAGTATATAATAGGAATTCAAATTTGATGCCATCAAATGCAACACCAATTACTTTGGCTAAGTTGCTCCATTTAAAAAAATTGGTGTTTACACAATTTTCATTATTGGTAGGTAGTGTTATTAGCCATAATAATGACAAATATTGGATTATTTTGCCTCAAACTACACGTTAATATATTAAAGATTTAGAGAAATTTTTAGATTTCACAATTAAGAATCATTTTGTGGAAGGGAAAATCAAGTGTCCTTGTCCTAATTGTTGGTTTAGAATTGTTTAGCCAGAGACGAGGTGTATGAACACTTGCTTCTAAAATAGTTTCCTCCAAGCTACACTTCTTGGGTTTGGAACGGTAAGTCAAGTGTCATAGATACTCCAAATAGCGGGCACCATGTCAACAAAGCATCTACATCACAATCTAGTGAGGATTTAATTCACAATGTGATAAATGATGCTTTTCACAAGAACTAATGGTTGGAGATGAAGTTTTAAATGAAGGCCAAGTGATTAAACTAGAAAGTTTAATAAGTTAGTTAGAGATGAAAATCAATAGTTGTATGAAGGTTACATAACTCAAAACTTTCCTTTCTAGTCAAACTCTATCACATCACATGCTTGTGTGGGTTAGTAACAAAGTGATGTCCATGATATTGGAGTTGTTGCATGATGCATTTAGTCATGCAAAAATCCTTGAATCATTTATGAGACTAGAAAAATCATCAACAAACTTGGTCTTAACTATAGAAAGATACATGCATGTCCTAATGATTGTATATTATATTGGGGAGAGAAAGTGAGTAGAGAAGCATGCAAGAGATGTCATTCTTCTAGATGGAAACCAAAAAGTAAGGAAAATGGAAGTAATGTGTCTAGTGGCAGTAAAATGGTGAAGAGGGCTCTTACAAAATTTTTGCGGTACTTTCCATTGAAGTCATGTTTGTAAAGATTATTCATGTGACCTAGGACTACAGAGCATATGAAATGGCATGCATTGAATAGAAATATGGATAGTTTGATAAGATATCCAAAAGATTATAAAGCATGGAAAATTTTTGATCTTATATATCCTAAACTTGCTTCAGACCCTTGAAATGTACAACTTAGCCTAACTAGTGATGCTTTTAACCCATTTGAGACATCAAGCATTAATTATAGCATATGGCCAATTATTTTAATACCTTATAATTAGCCCCTAGATGTGTATGAAGTAGACATCTTTTATTCTTTCAATGATCATTCTAGGGAATCGAATGCCTATGAATGATATGGATGTCTACTTACAACCCTTATCCAAGAATTGATGGAGTTATGAAATGATGTTGTGAAAACATTTGATGTGTCTGAAAATCAAAGTTTTAAAATGTGAGCATCTTTGATATGGATAATTAGTGATTTTCCAAGACTTGGCAACTTATCTCGATAGGTCACTCACACAAGCCTAACTTTGATGGTTTGTAACTTTGATTTCGAATCTCATTGTCTGTCATAAAGTAAAAAGTGGTCATTTATATGCCATCATCGATTCTTAAATCCTACTTATAGATTTAAGTTCAACAAATCCCAATTCGATGGAAATAGGGAATTGGGGGAACAACCAAAAATATTGTCTAAATCTGAAATTCTAAAGCAGTTGAAAAATATTGATATTGTCTTTAGAAAGAATCTAGAAATGTAATGAGGGAAAAAGATCTTGTCAAAAAGCACTAGAGGAAAATGAAACCCAACAATGGAAAAAGAAAAGTGTATTTTTCTAACTTCCATATTAGGAGTTTAATTTGCTATGTCATAATCTTGATGTTATGTATATTGAGAAAAATGTTTGTTGTAATGTGATATTTGCATTGCTTAATGAACAGGGAAAGACAAAAGATCATCTTAATGCTCACAAAGATTTACAAACAATGAACATACATAAGGATTTGTGGCCTGATGACAATAGGAAGTACGCATCAGCACTATTTGCAATAACAAATGCTCAAAAAGAGGTGTTTCTTAGTAGATTAAAGAATATGAGAGTGCTTGATGGATATTCAAGTACTATTCAAGATGTATTGATGTGAAGAATCGTAAGCTCTTTGGCTTGAAAAGTCATGATTCAAACATTCTTATGGAGCAACTATTACCACTAACAATTCATGATCTTATACCAAATAAAGTAACTACAATTTTGATTAAATTATGTTCATTTTTTAGACAACTTTGTGGTAAATCTTTGAATCCAGTTAAGCTTGACAAGATCTAAGATCAAACTGTACTCACACTTTGCCATATAGAGATGTTATTTCCTCTATCATTCTTCATTATTATGATTCACATAACCATTTATCTAGTTAATGAGGCAAAATGGGGAGGCCTTGTACATTATTGCTAGATGTATCCTATTGAAAGGTAAAGATAAGATTTATTTGATATAATTAATAGAAATTTCTACATTTCTAATTATACTTTGCATTAAACTTAATAGGTACTTGAGACATTTAAAGTCTTATGGGAAACATAAGGCTCAACTAGAAGGATCTATAGCTAAGGATTACTTAGCTGAAGAATGTCTTACTTTCTGTTCAAGGTATTTGGATGGAATTGAAAGAACATTCAATCGAGTTAGACATGTTAATGATTATTTTAATCAAAGTGACTCTTGCCAAGAATCTTCTATGTTCCCATAGATAGGTCGACTAATGGGATAACACCACTAAAGTTAGCACAAGTACATAAATATGTGTTATCTTGTAACACCCGAAAAATATAGGAAAATAAAAAGGGAAATTTGAAGTACACCTTTCAATTTGGAAAGGACTAAAGTGAAAAATTGACAGGGACTGAATTGAAAAGTTTCAATTTTGGGTGGGGCAAGTTTTGAAATAATTTGAAGTAGAGGGGCCAAAGTGAACAAAAAATCTAGCCTGATGACCGGCTCAGCCAGTTTTCGGTGTTGGGGGGGATGATATTTGTTTTTCTCTTCTGGAGTTTTCAGGAAGCAACTGCATTCGGCCTCTCTCTTTTATGCCGACCTCCTTTCGTCTTGGATCTCCATCTCCGGCGCAAGTCTGGCGCTCCTCCAGCCAAAATTCCAGATGCCGGCTATTGTCCCTGGCTGGCTTCGTCTTCTTTCTGATTCGATCATTCAAGAACGCTGCTGTGGCTGGCAAGGTTTGGCCATTCAGCCATGGCGGGTTTAGCCTATGTTTGACTGTCCCTTCACCGGCGGTCGTCTCCTTCCTTTCCTCCGACGTATTTCTAGACAAAAGGGTAAGTAGTAACTTGGCTTCCTCTTCTTCCCCTATTTTATGGCCGGTTCAGCCAAGGGTGGTTTCTGGGCTACCGCCAGCACTCTGACCAGCGACGAGCTAAGGGTAGACTCTCTGAGACCTGGTAAGTAATCTTAGATCATCAGATTTATTTTCTAGTAACTCTATAGTTGATTTCTCAAGATATCTATGTTAAAGGCTTTGAATAGTAT
>JANHAO010015981.1:0-14575 GCA_026873985.1 Saraca asoca | reverse complement strand
GAGAAAAGGTCCAGCAAGATCTTCGTCAAATAACCCAAACAAATTGAAACCCAAACAAAGAACCCAGAAACAATTGCAAGATCTTTGTCAAATAACAAAATGAAATCGGAACAAATTGCAAGATCTTTGTCAACTAACAAGATGAGATCGGAACAAATTGAAACCCAAAACAAAGAACCCAAAAACAATTGCAAGATCTTCGTCACTAACCTTCGTAGGACGCTATATCTCAAATCTTCGTCGCTGAAGAATCAACACTGGAGACGAGCAATGATTGAGAGCAGATTGGCTTCGATAGAGGGTGTCGGGGGTAGCGATGTGTGGGGGTATCGGGGGCAGCCTGGGAAAAAAAAAACCCTTATCCTATCTGCCCAATTTTATCCTAGCATATACCCTAGGATAGCAATTTCAACTGAGGCCTTTGGATAGGATAAAATTTCTGAGGTGATATTCCTATCTTGTTGTCGCCCAAACACCGAATAAGATAGGATAGAACAATTTTATCCTATCTCATCCTCACTATCAGGTGTACCAAACGAGCCCTTAGAGATTTTATCTTGGCACTACAACATTTTTCAAGAACAACAATGCTAAATTTTTTTTTTCATATCCTAAAAATCCATTGCCATAAGATTTGACAACGATTTTTATTATGTTGCATCTAGAAGCATTGCTTCAAGAATAGTTTTCTTTAAGTTATAAGCAACGGTTTTTGAAACTATTGCCTAAAACATGATAAGCAATGGTTTTTATACCTGTATGAATAAGATATTTGGCAACAGTAAAAATCGTTGCCTGAAATATAATAAGCATCGATTTTATACTTATATAAATAAGGTTATTGGTAATGATTTTTTACAACAAGGTTTTTTTATTTTTGCTACATCAATGATTTTTTATTAAAAAATTGTCAAAATTTTTAATTTCATGCCAATATGATATATAACATATCATTTAGGTATCAACAAGCTATAACAATGAATTTTATTTTGTTGAACAAATTAAAATTGCATATTCAAAATAAATTTAAATTTAAATTCTCATAAATATAATAAGAGAAAACACCATTCAGCAACAAAGTGGAAGCATTTAATGCATATTATAGGTATCAACAAGTACCAATAATACAACTCAAAATTCTAAACTATTTATGACAAAAATTGAATAAATTAATCTTCATCAGCATGTTGATCCAAGTCAAAATGTAAATCATCATTTGTTTCTCCACTATCATATGCATCACCTCCATCATCTCCTGTAATAGCTAAAAGAGACACGTTGTAAAATTAATAAGCATTTGAAAAAAAGACACACTAAATGAAGTAATTCTTTCATACTTTTATTATAGAATAATTTTATTCATAATTGTCAAAAGAATCCTAAACTAAAATAGAAAGAGTATGAAATAATGACTAGAAAAATTGGATCCCACAATTTTCTTTGAAATTTGAAATTCAATCTTTTGTGAAGACTCAACCCTCTTTCTTTGGAGGATTTTGACCTTCTTTAATAACTCCAACCTTTTTATCCATCACTTTTTTTTTTTTTTTTACAAATTTAGCAATTGACCAATAAGAAAAACACATAAAAATCAAATGTTATTATATAATTATTCAAATATGTATATATGGAAATGAAATAAAAAAGTAAGCATTTAAAATGGGACCAAAATAAATTAAAACAGTGTAGAGAGTATACTCTTTAGCATCCTTAAACCACATCTCAGAAGGATTGTTAATTAAAAATGACAATCAAGAAAGTAGGCATATGGTTCCCCTCATATGCTCCTATTACTCCACTCAATCTTTATGAAGTCTCTAACTACATAGGTTTAGAAGTCAAAACCATTTGACTTTTATTATATACATTATTAGTCTTAATAGGAAGGACCCTTTAATAGTAGTGTCCTCCACTAATGGATATTTCCTTGTAGATATAATTAATTATGTAGAGGATGAAATTAGTTATAAAATCTAAAGAATGCAGTACTTTCACAAGTCGAACTCCTGCTTATGATTAGCATGAATATCAATCTTCGATTGATAAACACTAGCTTTTAGTTCGTCACTATTATTTACTAGTGCTCATTCTTATTTTGATAATTCTTATTCACATTTCCTCAAACCCAATTGATTATTAGGAGCAAACTTATAAATGAAGAAAGAAACATTGATATATAAATATGTTTTCATAATGTACAGAGGCATCACCAACGATGGTGCGTCCTCATTTAGATTTTTATTCAACAAGCTCTCAATAAGTTCATGATATACATACACTCCTAAAGGACTTTCTATTTAGTGGTATTTACATTAGTAACGACTTCCATGAAATTATTGCCCATCCTTATTTTTCAAAGGTGGGTTAACAGCAATTTCTTGAAAATCTGAAAAAAATAATCTATAGAAGAATGAGTTCGGGGCTCAGTGAGATAAGTCCGTACCTAACTTATAAATTCATCAACATTTAATTAAACACCAGAAAGCATAGTTCATGCCAAAATTATCCAACATATCATAAAGACCTAAAGAATCAACCTTTGTGTAATATCATAATATATTTTAATTGTCACACTATAAAGAATCATAATTTTCTCATGGCCTTAATCCATCCTCATTAATTATTATAAATTCATATCAAAGTACCATAATGTGTTATAGTATTTCATAAGAATTAGTCTTTACATAATTTCAAATCATATTGTCATGTCACATTAAATCTTCCTTAGGATTTCTTAGAATAATAGTTATAAATCACACTATTCACAGAGGTTCAAGGCGTTAATAACCATGACACATAATCAAGTCATATTTTATCACATTTCAATGTACTCCAAATAACAATTCCAACAAACAACATAATAAAGAATAGCAATGTAAATCTCTTTGTTACTCCATTCTAGCCATAACCCGCACAAACCTTGCCTTATCTCTCCAGCACTCGCCTTATGTCCCTCCACCATATTGGAACGTATAGATTCAAGATTCGATTCATTATTTCTCGCCATATCCCATCATTCTCATATCATTCATAACATTATATATTATACCATGTCTCTTATACATAAACAAGCTTTACACTATATAATCATTTACAATGACTATAATGCCAACAACGATCATCACATACTTTTCAGTATCTTGTATATGTTATCAAATTTTATACCATAATACCATTCATAGTAATTGCATTTCTACAATCATAGTCATTCATCATTTGCCATCCCATATTTCATAGGGAATTTTTAAGTATCTTAACAACATCATTTTCATCACATTATCACATCACATTTCATTATTGCCTCTAACACACATTCTTTGTCACACTATCTTTATAACTATTCACATTGCTTCCATGACATTTATGTATGAACAATTACTAGGTTAATTAGTATTAACTTGGAAATTACTCATTCAAGACTTTTCATCTATTTTATTCAACTTAATTTTATCTCATGTAAGTTTAGACCTAAAGAAATAGAATAGTTTTTAAAGAGAAAGAAGTTTGAATTGAAAAGAGTAGAAAAATTTTGGAGGTGCGATCGAAATGACAAGCAAAATGAAGTTTGAAATTTGAGTAGAATTATGATTAGAATTGCTAAAGAAATTCAAGTAGCATTAAGAAAATTTAGTTGAAAATGTGAGTTTGCTTGCTAAATTTTGAAAACTTTTAGGAAGCCCAAATTTAAACATGTATCATGATCAAAATAAAAAAATAAAGTGGGAAATATTGATTAAAATCGTATAAATTTAGTTCAAAGTTCGAGTTGAATTGTAAGAACAAAAATGCTAGGTTTTTATGAGCATGATAATGGGTTTAGTTTAAAAAGTTGTGATTCGACCCGCATAATCATGTTTTGTATGAAAATAGTAGAAAAAAAGGGAAAGAAACTTATTATTCAACCTTCTATTGAAAGTCCTTACTTTAATAGGTTTTGAAAGTTTAAATAAGCTTATAACTTAGCTATTCCCATAGCAAATCATTCAACACCTTTATAAATCCATTCAACCTCAAATTTGGTGACACAATTACCAAAACTCATCTTATCCATTTGCATAAACTGATCAACAAATCACAAATACATCATAATTCACTAGGAAGGTAAGGATTACTCACCTTGGTAGTTGGAACAATATATGAAATAGATATTACAAAGATCTTCAATATTCTTCAGGAATACAAAAAAAAAGTCTATTAGCTTTCAGATTTTTCTAAGGATTTTTCCTCTTCATCTAATTATATATGATTAGATTATGATTTCATTTAATAGAAACAAGCTATATCTAATAAATTCAAGCTCTAAAAGACTATAAAAATCATATTGATTCATGGGTTGAATAATAAAATGAATAGTGATAACATATTTCAAAATTTCATAACTCAACTTTTACTTTATGAATTAACAAGATTTTGATGCTAAATTGCAAAGGAAGAAGAGAGGAATCAACTGTAAATATTTAAGAATTTATCATGCAAGGATAAAGGATTACCTGAAGAGAGAAGGAGAGCTTGTAGAGAGAGTATAAACTTGGAGAAGAAAATGAAAGATTGCTTGAAGGAATCGAGCTTAACAGGAGAGGGCAGCAGCCTCTTAGGGGGCAAAAATTGAAAAGGAAAGTCCAAAATTGACATGCTCATCAGTTGTCAATGGCCGTGAAATTTTAATATAAATTAGTCAAATTAATTACCTTTATAATAACTATAAGTTTATATTTACTTGGCACTCGTAGCTCTAGTTTCGATCTTTCCAAAATTTTTCCAAATATTAAACTCTAAAACACAATTTTTGCTCCGAATTGAGAACTTCCACTTTTTGAAGATTCTTATTGTACATAAAATCTTTTCCACCATGTTTGAATACCTTGCATCCCAAAATTACAATTTCAAATTCTTGAATTTTTTTTTAAAGCTACCCTTATTAAATTTTTCAAAAAGCCATTTTGTTATCAAAATTTATTCTAAAAAATTTGGGATGTTATAAGTTCACTTTGAGTGAAATAGAGTTATAGACCATGTCATCATGAACCTAATAATTGTGCTTAGGACAAGATAGATTTCTAGCTTTAGCTCTTTGAGTCTTTTAAGTGGTGTTGATTAAATGGTAACTATGAGGTATTTTATCTCCCACACACATTTTTTTCATTTAATTTTTTTTTTCTTTTCCCCCTTTTCTTTTTCTTTCTATTTTCCGTTATCACTCTTCTTTCTTATGTTCTTACTCTCTCTCTTCCCTTTTATCATTTATCACCACTCAAATCACTATCCACACCCTATAATATTTTTCTCATCTCTTTTCTTTCTAAAACCATCACAACCTGAAACTCCTTCACTGGTTGAGGCTGAGCAGTAGGAGAAGGCTCGATAAAATGAAGACCTGAAAGCACAAGAGGGTCAACTATACATGACAGAAGTGGTCCGCCAAACACATTCCGATGCTTAAGTTAGTATTTAAGTAGAGTTTTAACTAGTGTAAGTAAGATGATCGAAAGAGTGAATACCTGGTGGTATGTATATGTGCCAAGTGCATCAATTGGCATGTTTATGAATAAATGGTATGTGACCACGTGTCTTTAGCATATTGGAGATGTTTGCTGGAATCTAACTAGGCAGTTGGTGTTATTATATTGTTCATGCTGGTTTGATCATATTCGACCAAGAGGATAGTTGATTGACAAAGGATAGTCTACGCTTAATGCTGACTTCACTTAACTTTGGCTGATCAACTATTGGTTGAACGACTGAGGAGCTTGACTGTTTTGGGCTTTGTTACAACCTAAAAAATTGAAGCCTTTTCCCTTCACTCCTTTTTTGCTAGTGCCAAAAATTGGGGCTGGAAAGTGGGAATTTTTTTTATTGCATCAACTGCAGCAATTTTGGGCTGTTGGGTCAAAAATTAGACATCCATTTGAGGTAATATTCGCATTCTTTGAGGGCTGGTTCGATGAATTTTTAGGGGGACTATTTCAGCCTTCTTCTACTATTGATACGACAGAGTTTTGGCCAACACCCATACAAGGTGCTGGTCTGAAATTTTGCTCCTATGGAAGGATATTTTAATGGGTTCTGCTCATTTATTTTGTTTAGGAAGGAATATTAATTTGAAGAAGGTCATAGGTCGAGAACAAGTTATAGTTATATGCGTATTGAAGAAGGAAATGGGTTGTTAGGGAAAATTAGATTCAAGAAGAAAACAAAATAGGAACTAATTAAGGTGAAGAAAAAACAAGTTAAAAAACACCGAAAACAACAATTATTCAAGCCTAAAAGGTTAATAGTAAATTTGCTCTTTCATTAACAGCCAGTACATTACACTATCTTGCGAACCCTTATTTAATAGGCCATCAGAAAGCATATATTTTAATATAGTTATAATATTTGTCGGATTTTCTTCTCACAGTAGTGAAGCCGGCATACATTTTAATAGGCCAAACCACACGGATAGTGACAAAATAGAGTATGAACATTTGACACTAGATGCTCTCTCAAACTGGAACATAACAGATTTAGCACAAGCTATAAAATCATAAATCAAAACCCCAAAACTTCAAGTCACCAATCGATACTCACCATCAGAAGTTCTTAGATGTGATCGTTATGATGACAATAACTTCATTTAAACAGTTTAAGTATCACTCAAACCGGATTGCCATCCCTATCCAATGGAACTAACAAACTATACTAACCACAACTAGTATTATTCATCTATGACTATGAGCATTAGCCTTCCTGTCCACTAAAAATACAATATGTATCTATCCACCAATGACATTCACCATAATGAATCCAAAATTTTTAATTCCATATTGGTGTATCTCAGCCATTACTGGTCTTCCTTTTCATAAGGAAAACACAAAAGAAGATTCATTTGGCATAAGAATCCAATAATTTCTCGTATGTACAGATTGTGAAACCAAGTTCCATAGTGGCCAAATAAAGATTATATTCACTCGTTCCCATGTTAGAAACCCATATGTAATCACATTATATTTATATGAGTTTGAAATCCTCTCAGATGACTAAAAGCAAAACAATATGAAATTGACCGAGTCTATGAAGTCCGTATTTAATTTTGCAATTGTCTTGTGATTATTAATGACTTTTTAAGGTTCACGTAAATGTTGTTTCTTGCTTGTCAGAGTGATACCTTTCAAATTTTTAGAAAGCTTGTTAAAACTATTCAAAATGAGAAAAGATCAACAATAGTTAGTATAATAAGTGATTATGGTGGAGAATTTAAGAACCATGAGTTTACTTGTTATTGCATTGAAAATGAAATAGGTCACAACTTCTCTGCATCTAAAACCCCTCAACAAAATAGAGTTGTTGAGAGGAGAAATAGATACCTAGAAGAAATGGATAGGACCATGCTCAATGATAGTGATCTTCCAACATTTTGCGTAGATACAATCAATGCCATATGCTATGTTATGAATCGTGCCTTGATAAGGCTAATTCTTAAGAAACCCCATATGAATTGTATTGTGAAAGAAAGCCAAATGTGTCACATTTTCAAGCTTTTGGTTGTAAATGTTTTATGCATAATAATGGCAAAAACAATCTAGATAAACTTGATGCCAAATCTGATGAAGCATTATTTATTAGGTATTCTTTTACAAGTAAAGCTTATCAAGTGTATGACAAGAGAACTTTACTAATAGAGGAATCCATCCTTGTTGTTTCTGATGAATCTACTCCAAGTGTTCACAGAAATTTTGATGATGATGAGTAAGTGGACTCTTAGCTTCCTCAAAAAGATTCAAATGAGCTTTATAAAAGAGTTAAGGATGGAGGAGATAATGAAGATGATGGAGCTTTTCCTATGATCAATTAGGATGATGTGTTGCCTGGCTACCCACAGAAGGCTTGGAAGATCATGGAGGCCATCCTAAACAGCTAATGATTAGAGATTCATCTCAAAGGGGAACACATAATTCTTTAAAGAACATTTGCGATCATTTAGCCTTTTTATCTTAGTTTGAACCTAGATATGTTGATGATGCTTTAAAAGATAAGCATTGGTTTTTGGCAATACAAGAAGAATTAAATCAATTTGAAAGAAACCAAGTTTGGGATCTTTTGATAAGACTAGTGAATCACACTATTGTAGGAACAAAATGGATATTTTAGGAACAAACTTGATGAAAATGGTATCATATGCTAAAGGCTACAACCAAGAGGAAGGCATTGATTTTGATGAATCTTATTGCTAGTAGTAAGACCAGAGCCTATTAGAATGTTGTTAGCATATACTTGCATTAAGGGTTTCAAACTTTATCAAATGGTTGTCAAAAGTGCCTTTTTGAATGGTTTGATCATGGAAGAGATTTATGTTGAATAGCCTGCTAGTTATAAAAATCACCTTTATCTAAACTATGTATTTAAGCTTAAAAAGGCTCTTTATGGTCTTAAACAAGCTCCTAGAGATTGGTAGGAGTGCCTAAGTAAATTTCTTTTAGAGAATGGTTTTTCAAGAGGCAAAGTTAATATCACATCGTTTATAAAAGCATAAAGTGCTGCTAATGAAACCTTGAACGAAGAATTTGCCAGTTACTTCTTTGGCTTTCAAATCAAGCAATCAAAGGATGGAATTTTTATAAGCCAAACAAAATACATAAAGGAGTTAGTAAAAAGATTTGATATGGTATCTTCTAAACCCTTTAGTACTCCTATGAGTCCTTCCACTAAACTTGATCTTCATGAAGGTGGTAAGAAAATTGATATGACTATGTATAGAGGTATGATGGGTAGTTTGCTTTATCTTACTGCAAATAGACCCGATATTATATTTAGTGTATGTATGTGTACAAGGTTCCAATCTAATCTCAAGGAAACACACTTAATTGCTTTTAAAAGAATCCTTAGATACCTTATAGGCACATCTCATATGGGATTGTGGTATCCTAAAGCAAATTTTAGTTATTTGTTAGATTATTCCGATGTTGACTTTGTTAGAAGTAGAACAGATTGAAAGAGCACTAGTGGGGCTTGTCAATTTCTTGGTCACTTTCTAGTCTCATGGCATAGTAAGAAGCAAAAGAGTGTAGCTTTATCCACTATGGAAGTGAAATACATAGTCGATGATAGTTGTTATGCTTAAATCATTTGGATGAGACAATAATTATCAAACCATGATTTGAATTCTGAGAAAATTTTGATTAAGTATGATAATATCAGTGCCATTAACCTCACCAAAAATCCCATCACGCACTCTAGATCGAAGCATATTGAGATAAGACATCATTTTATTAGAGATAATGTATTTTTAACTTGTTGATATTTTTACAAAACCTCTGATGAAAATCTTTTTACATTCATTGAAAAGAATTAGGCATGTTGAACTCTTTGAAAAATTAACTCACTTAAATTGAATCACTTCAATTGCTTGGTTCTCAAGTTATATCTTAATCTTTTTATTTCAATTGAATTTCTCTTATTATCTTCTCTTATGTCAATACTAACTTAAGCATCAAAGAGTCCTCTAGATCTTTTTTAAAGGTTTCTCGCTTTTCATTGATGACTTTTCATGGTGTTCTATTAACTGTTTGTTTAAAATGTTTTGAATGTATGTTGAATGTGTGGAGAAGTTCTATTTTTTTACTTGAAATTAAATTTGGAGCCTTCCAATTCGAATCATCTACTTACAAGTCATTTTCCTATTTGAATTGCCAAATTCTGCAAAGTTTCTATATGCTCAGCAGGCTTCATGATTCTAATCATGATTTGAATCATTTAACCCTTTCCAGGTTCACGATTCTAATCGTGAGTCAAATTAGGGTCGAATATGATTAGTCATTATTTACTATCATGCTCGTGATTTGAATTGCTCATACATTTCTAAGTAAGTGATTCTAATCACGAGTGCACTATTCAAGCCTGCACATTCAAGTTCAACTCATTTCTTAAATTTTTGCTAAAACCTTTATGCCATTCTCTCACCCTCCACTCACCAAATCTCCATTTTTTTCTAATCCAACCAATCAAATCCTAATTTCTTCCCTTAAAATCATTCTACTACACATTTCCTTCCTTTTTAACTAGACAATTTCTCCCGTTTCACTTAAATCAAAAACCCTCCAAAATTAAAAAAAATTCTCCAACCCTCTCATTTCCTAAATCACAATGACTAATCAATTTGCCTCGGGTCCAAAGAAGAGAAAGAATACTATTGGTGACAAAAGAGCGTATAGGACAAATCTAGCAAAAAAGGAACAATTTTTTTTGGCAAGGAATAATATGAAAGCCATGTCTAATTTAAAAAGAAAGCTATAATTCCAGTAAAATGTTAGGATGCAAGATTTCTTAGACAAAAGTCATTTAGAGTTCTATGAACTGCTTGAATATTACAAGCTGCTAGATTTTGTATGCTTTAGAACTCCTTGCTACCCTAGGCTAGTTAGGATGTTTTATGCCAACCTAGGAGTAGCAAATGAAAAACTATCTGCTTATATCATGAGAAAATCTATTGTTATGGATGTGAAAGTTTTTTGGAAGCTATTCAATATGGAAGGAGAGTTTATTTTTATCAATAGTAAAGGTGTAGAGGAATATTCCAAAGAAGAAGCCATCAAGCTATTATTTCTTGCTACTTTACCAATCATGACCACAAGAAAACTTATGATTACTAATTTGTTCATGGAGAATCGTCCTTTCCACTACACCATTATCAAAACCATTTTGTCTTGGCATATAAACTCTACAAACATTGTCAAGAATGAGCTATTTTTATTGTGGGCAATGAAAAAGGTTGAAAATAAATATTCTATACCTTATCGTCTCTTATATGGGCACCTTTTTCACCAAGCCCACTTAAAGTTTTCTACCATATAGGATATTGCTATCAGAGATATTTGTTCATTTCAAAATGCCTCTTTCTATGATAAAAAAGGTGGAAAATATGGATAGCTTCACTGCTATGACTAAGAAGACTCTTCATCAAATGTAGTTGCGGTTCATGAATGGTAGAGGGGTTTGACTAGATGGTTCTGCTTTAGGCCATCCAAGTGGTGCATTGGGAGCTGGTTCAAGTGGTAAAGGTTCAGCCGAATAAACTGAGACTTTGGCTCTTCTTTGCCAAATGCAAATTTAGCAAAACCATATCCTTGCAACAATGGAGCAGTCTTAACAACACTTCAATGCCATATTGGATAACATTGAAAACAACATGTATTTAAAGATAAGAGACCTCTATAGCTATCTGAACACAATGAAGGGTTAGTTAAATGAAATCCAAGATATTGTAGTTTCAAATGGGGTTAATTTTTGGGTTATCTTATGTTGCTATGTTTGTAAATTTCCTTAGCCCCATTTTAACTCTGGTGGATTTTGCTATTTGAGTAATTTAATTTTATGGATTATCGCTTTTGAAATTTATTCATTTTGTTGGTTGTTTTTCTTTTGTTATTCTTTTTTATGTGCCATAAGGGGGAGAAATTATATTTTGGGGATATGCATTGCATATGACACTGCATGAGTTATATGTGCTTGGGAATATGATTATTTAAATATATGGCTGATAAGAGGATTATATGAGTTTGCTGTTGTTAAAGTTAGGATGATATTTTAGAGGGGGAGTTTATCCTTAGAGGGAGCCATGTTGTGCTTTAGTTATTTTTATTGATGAATTTCATTAAAGGCTATGAGTGTATGGTTATGTTTTTGTTTGCTAATCCCAAAATTGTTTGTCATCATAAAAAAGGGGGAGATTATTATCCTTAGCCCTTAATTTTTCAAATTGAACAAATATTATTTTGATGAAAACAAACTATTTTGATTAAGCCTTATTGATTATTTTTTAGTGGTTTATTTAGAGTTAGCCATGCACTTCAAGTTGAAGACTTAGTTTAGGCCTTTTCTTGTTTCATTTTGTAAAGGTTTAGGATTGTTGAAATTAGTCCAAATTTGAAAATGTCCTTAGGAAGTTTTTGCCTTTACTTTCTTAACCAATCTCTTTGAAAAATTACACCAAAAACATTCCAACTTAGTGCTAAATATTTTGCCAAATTTATTTTGGGTAGAAATTGAGTTTTTGGAGTGTTTTTGTAAGGTTAAAACTTGTTAAAATAGGTGGAACTCCTAGAAAATATTTGAAAATCTCTTCTCCAGGACTTATGATTCGATTCAAACATTTTTACACTGATTTCACTATCATTCTCATTGAAACAATGCAAGCCTTTAAGCCTTGCAATTTGAATCACAAATTTGAACTTAATTCCTGTGATTCAAATTGAATGTTTCAAAATCTTGTCTTGCAATCATACTCACAATTATGCTTGAATGCATTTCAAAATATCCCATAACGTTTTTATGAGTAAACTCGTAATATGAACTAAAATGCTATAATTCAAATTGAGTGCTTCAAGATTGAGCCCTACAATGCTACCCATTTTTCAAATTTCATGCTCGTGATTATGATCGCAAAAGCAGAATAGTACATAATGACTAGTTTTTAAAAAATATTTTAGTTCACTATAAATACATATTTCACTCTATTTTCTTAGTACAAAAACATACTCTCTCAAAAGTAAACACCTTTATTTTTATCTATTCTTCAAATCTTTCAATCCTTTCATTGATTTAAGCTAAACTTAAGTGATCTTATTCCTATTGAGCTTCATCTTTATATTTAGAGTATTTGTGTTTTTCCCAAATTTCTATAAGTAATCAAATCAAACACTTTGGGTTTCCTAGGGTAGCCTATCCTATGGTACATGAGTGGTTCGGCTTTGTATTTCTTTTCTTTGAGTGAGGATCTCAAAAGGTTGAACAATTATGGTTAAGCAATTGGAGTATAAACGCTTCTTCAAGTGCTTGTGCAAACTTGAAATTTTTGTTTAATGGATCCAAGTTGGGATTGGAGTTTGGAAGTATATGTATGCCTTGAAAATGTCTTTCAAAGGGGAATTACTATAAATAGGCATTTGAATCTCTCTTCCTTTACTCATTTATTTTTAACTTATTATATTACCTTATTATTATTCATTGTCTTGCTGAACTATTAATATTGTTAGGTTATTGTTTAAATTTGTTTAGTTGTGGATAATCATTTCTTGTTTTCAAAAGCACTCTTAGTTTTTGTTAAGTTTTCAAGGGGATTAAACAAAACAATTTTTGAAATTGGAAGATTCTAAAACCAATTCACCCCTTCTTAGTGGAATCCATAGTTACACAAAGACTAAAGGCAACATTGTATGCTATTGATGTTATGCTTAACAATGCTGAGAACAAATAGATCAAAGATGTTGCTTCAAGAATTGGCTTGCTTATCTCAAGGATGTTGCCTATGAAATAGATGATTTGCTTGATGAATTGTTAACTAAAGCTGCTACTTTGTCTCAAAGGGAGGTAACTAACTTTTTCAACTTTCTTAATTTCTAGAAATGGTGAATAAGATAGCTGATATAGTTGAGAGATTAGAAGAAATTGCAAAACATAGATATTTTGGGTCTAAAAAATGTTGTAGGGGAGAGATTTTCAAGAGGACCACTAGCAACATCTCTGCCAGATGTATTTGATGTATATGGTAGAGATGAAGAGAAAGAGGCCACCATCCACTTGTTATTTTCAGTTGATATAAGTGATAGTAACATTAGGGTAATTCCCATTGTGGGAATTGGGGGATTGGGAAAGCCACTCTAACCAAACTAGTCTACAATGATGATAATGTGAGGAAAAAATTTGATCTATTTGTATGGTTTATGTTTGTGAAGGGTCTGATGTTTTCAATATCATTAAAATTGTTATAGATACTAGAACTTTTGGACATTGTGAATAAAAGATTTCAATTTACTTTAACTTGATATCAAGGAGAAGTTGAAAGGAAAGAAATTTTTAATTGTTCTAGACAATGTTTAGAAGGAGAGTTATATTGACAGGGATCCTTTGATGGCCAACTTCTATCAAGGGAGTGAAGGACGTAAGCTTGTTGTAACAACTCACAATGAAAGAGTTGCTTTAGCTATTCAAAGAGTTCCATTCCATCCTCTTGGTCTTATGTCCGATGAAGATTGTTGGTCAATATTTATAAAGCATGCATCTCTTGCAAAAAATCTTGATGTAGATTCATATTTAGGGAAACATTATAAAGATATCTTAATTAAGTGCAGGGATTACCATTAGCTATGAAAATACTTAGAAATCTCTTGAGATTAAAGCCTAATATCAGGAATTGGGATATTATATTGAAAAATGACATATGGGACATGCTTGAATTTCAGAATAAGATGGTTCAATCCTTGATAATTAGTTATTGTTATCTTCCTCTTTATTTAAAAAAATGTTTTGTTCATTGTTCCTTATTTTGTAAGGATTATGAATTTAAGAGGGATGAATTAATTTTTTTGTGGATGACAAAAGATCTTTTACAACCAATGGATAGAAACATGTCTTTGGAAGAAGTTGGTTATGAATACTTTTGATAAGCTTATTTCAAGATCATTTTTTCAATGCTCTAATAATCAAATTGATGGTTGCTTTATAATGCACAATCTCATCTGTTAGCCTTAAAGGAGATTATTAGCCTTAAGGAGTTTGTTAACCCTAAATTTATTTTGATGTTGAAAAACAATTTATGTTAATG
>JANHAO010015980.1:0-14580 GCA_026873985.1 Saraca asoca | reverse complement strand
TCATTGATTACTAAGTGTTCATGCAATCATTAATCATATTCTATGGCCTAGAATCACAACAAGAATCCCTGAAGTAATTAGTGAGTCTAATCAGAACTCAACCAACAAACAACTCATTAAAATCTTAATGCATTGTTAATTTTCCTATCTTCTTTTACTAGTGATTACCAAGATCTTAATAATCACATTAATGTCTAAACTAAATGCATCCATTCACCTCAAACATTACACTAAAAGTAGAGAAGAAAGGATGAGAATTGATTAATAGATTGAATGTAAAATGGAGAATAGAACCTCAGTATTAATCTTCAAGTTTTTAGCCTCCTTGGACTGGTTACAAGAGTTTAAGCTCCCTTGGATATGGAGCAAGAAATTTTTCAGAGAGAAAGATAGAAAATACAATCTACAATAATATCCTAATGCTCTCCTCTCAACTTATACAAAAAGGATTTCTGCCCAAGAAAAGGAGAAGACAAAAAGGGGTGTTGCAGGTTTGCTTTTTCTGCCAGGTTTTTCTATCTGTCCTTTTTTTGTGTGCTAAGTGTTTGCTTGCAGATAAACTATTTTCTGTCTCTTACCTTTTCTTGTCTCCTTTGACTTTTTTCCAAGTCTCCAGCTAGTTGATGGCGGGCTAGAGCAATGTGTGTTGGAAATGGGCTCAAACTCATGTCAAATGGAGCCAATAATATCCATTTCTGCATCAGCCCATTTTTGCAGCAGTTCTGTCTGTGAATTGTAGCTCCACTTTGATGACCAATCTGATGTTTCCAGCCTAGGAAGTCTTCATATGAAATGTGTCTTTATGTTCTAGCTTCCATTTGGACTTCATTTTAGCTCATTTGGACATCCATAGCTCGAGTTATGGTCTGCTAAAACCATGGAGGTCGGGTTGCTGGGGAGACAAAATTTTACAATTCTGGTAGTAATTTCCACTCAACATTTAGGTAACCAAATGCATGATTCAGCCTTGGAGTATTCATCAAAGTTGTATAGCAACCTCTTATCTTTCCTACAAGACAAGAATCAAGTTAATCGGACAAGTATAGCTCAAGATATGGAAGAATTATAGAAACTGCTCAATTTGGCCGAAAATGCAGAAATTTGTCCTAATGAATCGATTGACATCAAATCACAAATACGTATTAACATAGCTGGAAACATGACAATTTGGCTCTTAAAATGCTAAGCATGAGGGTAAATAAATGTGTCAAATCTTGTGTTATCAGAAGGCCGCATGGATAAGTTTCTATTGTTAGACCCTTTTTCAGCCTATTCCAGCCAAAAAACTGGAAGATATTTTTAATCCTGACCATGGATGACTGTGCAGTTAAAATCTTTCAGGTCAGCCTACCATTTCATCTTCCTAGAAAAAATGTATCTTGTGGTTATTAGTGCACTAGCCTTGTTTTCTTTCAAGTCATTAAATGAGAGCAATTGGGGAATTCCTTCTGGATCCTTAAGCTAGGTTAGGCTAAATCTATTTAAAGCACGAGGAGTCCTTTTCTTCCTTCAGAGAGTGATTGAATGGAAGTTTCAGATAAACCTCCTGATTTTCTTATATTTCACCTTCCAGGTGAGCCATGTATGGTTTGCTATATAAAAAGCTTCAAAGTTAATACTTCTCTAGAAATGTGGAGAGATCTCATACGAATCTCGGATTATGTCCTCACAGTTGTGAGCTTTCTCCTTTTTAGCCACTCCGGTAAGCTTTTTCAAACTTCATGGCCTTGGGAGTGAAGCTAAGGAGGAGCTTACTACTAAGGAAAGGGGGCTAGAAGAAGAATGTTGGGGACTTAAGCGGGCTCGCAAGCTCCCAATTGGCAAAGGTTCATCACTTGGTGGCTAGCCCTCTGATTGGTGGGAGTTTTCCCTTTATGCGTTAATCCTTCTTGCAGAAAAACTAGCTATATCTTTCTCTGACTTGTATTTTGACTCTTTCTATTGTAAATGTACCTCACTAAGGCTTTTTAATGAATAAAATTTCCTTTATTTTTCTTCAAGTACTTGGTTGTTTGTCCTGCAATTCTCAGACGATAAATGTTAATTCTACTCATGAAAATAACTAAATAGCCAATCGGCAATGCTTTTTTATTGAAAGATAAATTTGGGCTAAATATATTGAAAGTAAGTAATGTATGGGTAAGCCTCATGGCACTAAAGCTTATGGTTGCATGAGAGCTGCGAAATTTTGATTGCATGAGAGTTGCAAAATTTTGGTCACATGATAGCTGTGAAATTTAGGTTGCATGCATACAGTGGCTAAGAAAGTTACTTGTATGCATGCTAAGATCACGACATGCATGAGCTTTAAGTTGCACACATATAATGGCTAAGAAAGTTGCTAACATGTATGGTAAGATCACAATGCATGGTGGCTAAGAAAGTGGCTTGTATGCATGAGGGTAAAGATCACATGCACACGGTGGCTAAGAAAGTTGCTGGTATGCATGGTAAGATCGCTACATGTATGTGATGCCTAAGAAAGTGGCTCACATGTATGGTAAGATCATAATGCACGGTGGCTAAGAAAGTGGTTTGTACGTGCGGTAAGGTCATTACGCGCACATGGTGGCTAAGAAAGTGACTCGTATGTGCGAGCTAAAGATCACATGCACACGGTGGCTAAGAAAGTTGCTCGTATGCATGGTAAGATTGTTGCATGCATTCAATGGCTAAGAAAATGGCTCATATGCATAAGCTTTCAAATTGCATGAGAGCTATGAAAACTTAATCGCATAGAAGCTGGGAAAATTAGGTCACATGGAAGCAATACTAAGAAGTAGGCTATGATAGTGTGATGCTTTGCTGGTCGCATTGATGTGATGTTCTATCATAACTTGAGACTCAATTTACAAAGTGTGCACTTCTCAGGATCTTGACACCAAGTTAAACATTTTCCAAAATTTTTAGAAGAATCTACATGGACCAACCTATACGAGATTTAGGCCACTTTCGCATATCATATTACAAGTTCAATATATGGTTCTCACTATAGTCGACTACTCCTGCTCGAGGTTCTGCTAAGGCCAGGGAGGTCGCTATGCTGCAAGCTACAATATGTACTCCCTCAAGCACCCTCTCTTAATCAGATTCTTAATGACGTCTCTGAGAGCTCGACAATCTGAAGTGTTATGGCCCACTTCATTGTGATATGCATAAAACTTGTTTGTATTTCTACCTATATGAAGTACCCGTAAGAGAGTTGGAGTCCCGAAGTCCTCTCTACTTCTTTCTATTGCATAAATCCTATCAGGAGTATCTAATAAGACATTGTAGTGCTCATGGTGAACTAATTGCTGAGATCGCTTGACCTTGGCCTTCTTTGCATGCTAGAGGTCGGAGTCTTTGCATCCTCACAACTATTCTTCCTCTTACTTTGGCTTGGGCCATCCAGTTCAAGCTTCTTTGCACCAAATGTCTTCTCCCACCTAATTTGCTTGGCAACTCAATTGTAGATCTTTCCCAAGTCTGCTACTATAGATTTGTATATACTTTTATATAGCTTGCCATCTTTGTGAAGCCCAGTAGATATTGCCATCAAAATGCTCTCATCAGACGGGCTCTCCACATTATCGATCTCATCCCTAAATCGAACAATGTAGTCTTTCAAAGACTCATGTTTGTGCTGAAAGATTGTGATGAGGTGATAGGGGGCATAAGCTACCTCTTCAGTGCCCTGTAGTGGTTGAGAAATTTTTGCTAACATTCCTCCTAGCTATTGATACTATAGGCCAGGAGGTTCCTGAACCAGGCTCAGAGGTGTCTCCTAATGTGATGGGAAAGACACAGCACTTGATTAGAGGATTACTTGTCTGAAGATCCATCTAATTGTTGAACATGTCCAAGTGATTATGTGGGTTGCTATCTCCATTGTATAGAGAGAAGGTAGGAATTTTGAGCTTCTGGGGGAAGGGCTCCATTTTGATCTTCCTGGAGAAGGGAGTTCATTCCTTGGTGTGACTCTAGTCACCTCGAGCTCGAGGGTGTGCCTCTAGTTGCTTCACCCTTTAGAACAATTCTTCTACCATTAATGGCAATCCTTCAAATTTCTAGCTAGAAGCCTGGCAGCTTCTCACATCCTCCTCATTATGCGGATGATGACCTGAAACTTGCTCGCGACTAGTTTTGTTCGAAGTTTCAGTTCACTGTTGCTGGGGGGCATTTTTGGGTGTGATAACTTTGGCCTATCTTTGCGTAATTTGATTCTGTGCTTGGGCCAACATTTGGAATGCCTCAGCCATCCTCATCGAATCCTCAAATGCTTCCTGGCACTAGTGCCATGCTTGGGCTTCATTGGTCTCAAGGACAGTGACAGTGAGTTCACAGTGAATTGGGGAAGCTAAATTATTAGCAGTTCTGATGGTAGAGGAGCTAGCAATGTGACCTACCAACTAGCTATCAGAGGCGTCGGACTATCTAATAGCCTTTCCTCTGGCCATTTTGGCTACACAAAATCAACCAAAGAAATAGAGAAACAACCAGAGAACAGAGGGGTCCAACCAGGCGTGCCAAGATGTTGATGGTGGATTTCAATTAAACCTAAATCTAGCCAACGGAAGGGGTTCTTTCAGGATCCAAGTTGTTTCCCAGTTGTTAAAGTGATAGGAAAGTGCTAAATAGCTAGAGGAAGAAGGAGAAGAATGAAATACACAGAGATTCAACATGGTTCGGCCAAATCCAAATGACACCAGACCCTACATCAACAGAGATGTTTTATTAATCCGAAGGAGTTTTTATAGAGTTTTGGCTATAGTTTTCAGCAGAGTTTCTACTAGTGTTCTATTCTCCTCTCTTTATACAAAGGTTCCAACCTCCCATTTATAGAACCATGGAGGGGTACAAAAAAAATTAAATAAATTGTACATCTATTACATTAAATATTAAATGTACAAGACTGCCTAAGGTACTATAAACTGCCTTCTACAAGTTGCTTTTTACATGTGGGACCCGATGGCCATATTTGCAAAATAGTAGTGCAAGATGTCTGTTAGCCTTATGCTTGATCTCAGCAAGCTTCTAGCTGGGTGAGACTTCGTCTTAGCAAGCTGGAGTTCGTGTGTTGGAGTTGCCACTATTTCATGACCTCGAGCTCATTCAGCCAGTGAGCTCGGAGGTCCTTTGCACAGTGACCTCACAATCTGGCAAACTCATCCTTTTGTCAGACTCGGCTCCTTCTAGGCTTTTGCCAGCCCACTTCGTAGTGCCAAATTCTATTGATAACACTATCCTTAATCTTGTTGATACTGCTATCCTATCATAATTGTAAACTGATTCATAAGAATTGTCTTATGAAGTTTCTATCATACTATTAACCTTGTATGACTTGCAAACAAAATATACTCACATTGATAATTACTAAAAGAGTGATGTCTATTGATAACTGAGAATAGAAGTGCCCCTCAACACATTACTAAATTTTTGTAAATTTCTAAGTTTATGCCTTACCACACCTAATCACAGGTAGTTCATCACCCTGTGAAAAGTAATTTCTCTAACTAATGCATCTCTTAGTGCACATAGACCTTCCTACTCTCACCTTTTCAAGCTAGTTCTTAAACACAATCATTTTTTAATCTTTTCTTATATAATGCCTATTGGATTCCTTTCTACAACCTTGGCAATTGGTCAACTACATCTTACTTCAATTCCTAATAAATCCTAACCTTTCTGATGCATACTATGTGTTCATGAAATGAAAACATATAGAAATATATTTTCTTTAAGAAATACTCCCATTCTTTGAAAACAAAATGTATATTTAAAACATAAAAGAAAATAAGATTAATGAGTTTTATTTAATATGAAATAATAATCAGTATAAATAATTTAGATAAAATAAATAATTTTACTAAACTAAGGAAATTTATGTCATATTTTCATAGATAATAATTTTCAAGAAACTTGTGAAAAACTCAAAATGATAATTTGAAGAAATTGATCTTGAAAATATAAAATGAACTTGTAATGAAATTCCTTGAATTTTATATGATCTGAAAATAAGATTTATTTGAATTTCTATGCTAACAAATCTATGCTCATGTGATGATGTAAAATTGGGATTCCTAAGAATATCCTTAACTTGAATTTCATACTAGTTTCCCATTTGTTGTCCTATTGCATACAAACATTCAAACAAATATACACATAATTAGTTAGGAAAACAATTCCCAAATTTCTATCATGAATCTATTCCTCATGTGAAAATGATCTTATACCTGAAAACATATACATTAACTTTTCCAAGTCTGTTCCTGAATCATTGCATGTTAATAACATTTGTAGGTCTAACATCCTTTCATTGTTTACATTCAAGTAATTACTTAGGCTAAATCCCAACTACCCAACACATCAAAATAGTTGAGAGAAATTTTCAAAATAATTGCTTTATACAAAAGGGAGCCAAATAGTAGAATTCCCATTCACCTAATCAAAAAGAATCTTTAGGAGCTACAACACATGAGCCTATCTTTAGTATTACTTTTGGCCTTTAATCCTAAGCACGAATCCATTGTCATAATCATTACAACCTGTAAGAATTAATCGATTAAATCTTTAATAAAACATAAAGATGAGATTCTGTACTTGATTCGATCATTTTACCATAGATTCAAGTTTTAGTATCCAAAGTGTGCTAAGACTTCTTCCCAACAGGGTTTCAACTCTAGTTGATGACTTACTGCACTAGGATTCTATCACCTTGAATTTTGTGCATCAAGTTTTGTCTAACCTAATATCGATTAATTGACCACTTTTTAAGATCTAGTCAATTAATCGATCCACTTTCGGGGATCAAGCCTATTATCAATTGGTCACCCTTCCAGACCCATGTTCAAGTCCAGTCAGGTTAACCCTATAGGGTGTTACAAATTCTCTCCCTTTAGATAACTTGTCCTTGAATTGTCCCTTTGTGCATATTCTAGGATTTTCAATTTGTTTCTATCACATCCTAACTATACAATCTATTACATCATCCCTAATCTCTTCATCATGTTTTTAGTTGCTTCCTTATTCCATGTTTTCTAGTTACTAATTAATCCTTATCCATATCCTTGTCTTTATCTCTATTCTAATCTTTTATTTGTTCATCTTGGATCCTTTTCAGCCTCTTTATGTCATTACTTAATTGCTCATGTCTTTGATTCATGGTCCTCATTTCTCTTGCTGAACTCTTGATGCTTAACTTAATCTTGGTGGGTTTCCTTGCATATCTCAATACTCTTTGCTACTCAGTGTATGAGACCTTTTTCCTATTTTTGCTTAACTCTTTCTTACTAATATCATGCATATGTTGATCTATTTGTTCTAAATGATTCCTTGTTTATGTTCGTTTCTCTATCTTGTGTGTTTATATTTAATCCTTTGTTCTTAGTCTTATGCAATTTCTAATTAACATGGACTCATTCTTTTTCTAACATGTTGTGTTCCTTTTATCTCTTTCCTATGCTTATCATGAAGCATAATAGCCTACACTAGATACTTAGTCATATATACATGGAATAATATCCACAACAAATTATGCGCATTCTAACTTATATTTCATTTATGTCTTTGTGTATATCTAATATGCCACATTATTCAAGCATAACATTTATAAAAATAGTCATAGCTACCTTTCAAAGTTCTTACACTAGCTAGGTCATGCCAAGCCTCATGTGAGTTACTAAGTGGTAAACATTTAAACTCATGAAAAGAAATCTCAAATGCCTAATGAAATTTCAAAAGTTTAATCATAAACTTCATCTAAGGTGGCATCATCATCATACTAAAAAATAAAGAAAGCAAAACTAAACAAACTACTAATTACAGGACCCTAGCCATGTACATCAACATCAAAGCAAGAAAAACAAAAGGCTATACTAGCCCTACCATACTCCTAAGCTACTTGATACCATTCCTCATCCCCCATGTAGAAGGTGTCACAAGGTTGATCCACCTTACCTTCCAAAGTATTCATCATCCTCTCAATGTGACTTAATCAATAATCAGTGCTAGTGTTCATGTTCAACATAAGCTCATATAGGTCGCTGGTCATGCGTCCCACCTATGGAGTCTCCATGTGAGGCCTCATCATGTCTGTGCTAACTCTGAAAGGTCCTGGAGCATGGCTAGCTTGCTCCTTAGCAATTACCTTATCCAAATCCTCATTTATCTCATCTGCTAGTCACTTCCCCTGCTTAACTCATATCAATCTAGCTCCCAAAACCTAGTTGCCTTCTATTTGATCAAATCCAAAGTTTCAAAACATGTTAATTGATATAGGCTTAGGGTAGGTAGCATCAAACTATCCTAAGTCACACCCTTATGCCTAGAAGATCCTCATAAGAACTAGGCCATATGGTAGTGAGCCATAGGATGAACTTTGTGCCACAGCCAACATGTGATTTAGAACTATGTGAGGAAAGTTGAAGGGTTGTTGGCTTAGTAATGTGAGAGCATGTGCATGTCAATATAGGTAAGCATAGATTTGTGTTTCCCTTGTGGAAGGATAATATGGATAATAAGGTTTTACAAGGACTCTAAAAGTCAAAGGAATGTCAAGAATAGATAGCCTACCTTCTACTTCAGTGATTTCTCTATCCGTGACCTATCTCAGCTACTACTGAATGTTCAGTGGCCCATTAGTGTTCCAATTGCCCACCTTCTCGATTGTGGTTCCTTTATCCAAGTTTCTAAACATCTCTCACATGGTAGCTGTAGATAGGGTATTCTTCATCCCTTTGATGAGTGAGAGTCGAACTAGTGGGCTTATCTATACCTTTACAGGTTAGCATAAAAGTATTTAACTAACTTCTTATGGTAGGTATTGTCACATGCCATGAACTATAGCCACTTTTAATGCTCCAATGGTCACAGCACTTGGTTCATTCAAAAAAATGAGTAAGTAGCAAGGCTAAGGTACCTAGCCTGAAACACACTCCTCCCAAGCTTATATTGATTGCTTATATCTCTATGCTACATTTAGGCTAAGGAACAATACAAGATCAAAGCCAATTTTAGCTTATTCGACCATTTCAAAAAAGTGTTTAAGGTTTTAAGTAGGGCTTCATCGCGTTTAACTCTAAAAGAAGAGAGATTAGATAATTTCAGGAGAGCTTTCAGAGAAGTTTGGTGTGAAGTGAGGAAATAAGGGTGCAAGCCCTATATAGGCTATCTAACTTGGCCGATCAACCACCCTTTAGTTGACCACCATTTCTTTACCTCTTTCCTTCCTCATTCTCCTAACTGAAACTCAGAATAAAATATTTAACTTTACTCTTTCATTTAGGTTCAAGAGTATTCTTGTCCTTTCATTTGGGTTTCATCATTCCTAATTTCTAACTCATGGCTACTCAGCCTACCTAGGATTCTATCTTCTTTGACTTACCTCCCTTGCATGAGGGTATATCAGTCCTTCTAACCTCCTGTCTAACTAATGGTAAAATCATCTTTATCATTTTACTCTAACTATTCTAGCTAGTTCTGACTTTTATCACTTGGACCATTCCATTTTCCTTGTCATCATTATCCTTGTTGTCCATTTCTAACTTACATCTAAGGGTACTTTCATTATTCTACAATATTCCCTTACCCACTCAAAGGTATAAGCATCATTCTTAATATTTCTAAATGTTTCTATTATTATTCAACAAAACATGATACTATTTCATACTAATTTCTATTATATGGGCCTGACAATTTTTAATGATCAAATTAATGGATGCCCTGGAAATAGTGTGTGTTCCTAGGCAAATGTTACCATGGCCAATACCCACTAACCCTAATGTGTCATGCTAGACAAAGAACCATTGCTCTAAAATTAACTTGTCACTACCCAAAATTTGGGGGTGTTATTGACATGAATCACTTTGTCGTGACCCATGAACCTATGAGCAAATCTTTTATTGAAAATTCTTTTATAATTTAAAAACATTAATGTGGAAAACATGACTTTTAGGCCCTTTTATCTAAAACTCATGATATGCAAGATTGTCTAAAAATCACTTTAAATAAATAATTTTTTGATATCCTTTGAAATACTAAAACCTTTTTTTGAAAATCAAATCTATAACAAGGATGCCTTGTCTAGCTAGACGGACATTAACTATTAAAGTAAATCAAGGAGACTACATACCTAATTTCAAATCCACGAAATTTGTAAAGCAACTTCTAATTGAGATAGCTTCCATAAATTCATTAACCTAAAAAATGTTAATGAATAGGGTAAGTATAACATGAGTACTCAGTGAGCAAAAGAAAGCCCATTTTTGGTTTGAAAAGCTTTTTGTCATACATGTAAATATAATTAATGTAATATAAATATATATAGTATATGAAAAAAACATGAATATGAATATATTTCATGAAAACTCAATCATCTCTGATATACCTTTAAATTGATTTTCTTATCCTTATTAGTTATCCTTAATCTTCTTAATATAATTATCTTGTCATAGTCATAAACTGATGCATGGAAATTGTCTTACAAAGGTTTTGTCATAATATTAGCCTCATAAGCTTGCAAACAGATTATAATCATAGTAGTGATTACTAAAAGAGTAATGTTTGCTGATAATTGATAACTAAAAATCGATAATTGAATTGTCCCTCAGGACATTATTGAATTTTTATAAATTTTTGAGTTTGTGCCTTATCACGCCTGATCATAGGCAGTTTATCGCCATGTGAAAAATAATTTTTGTAACGAATGCATATCCCAATGCATGTAGGTCTCCTAACTCTCACCTTTTCATGCCAGATCTCAAACACAATCATCTCAAAAGCTTTTCTTACATAATGCCTATTGGATTTCTTTTGACTACCCTTAACAAATGGTCAACTACATCTTACTTCAATTCCTAATATATCCTAACCTTTCTAATGCATACTATGTTCTCATGATATGAAAATATATACAAATATATTTTCTTCAAGAAATATTTCTATTCATTGAAAACAAAATGTATGTTAAAACATAAAACAAATAAGATAAATGAGTTTTATTTAATATCAAATAATAATTGATATAAATAATTTAGAAAAAATAATAAATTCTATTAAACTGAGGAAATTTATATCATAGAATAAATTAAATAAAAATATTTGAATAAGTATTTTCATAGATAATATCTTACAAGAAATATGTCGAAAACTCAAAATGAAAATTTGATTGATCTTGAAAATATAAAATGAACTTGTAATGAAATTCCTTAAATTTCATAGGATATAAGAATAAGATTGATCTAAATTTCTATGCTAACAAATCTATGCTTATGTGATTATGCAAAGTTAAGATCTTAAGAATATCCTCAACTTGAATTCCATACTAGCTTCCCATTTCTTGTCCCATCACTTACAAACATTCAAACAAACATCCACATAATCAAGAAAGAAAACAATTCCTAGATTTCTATACTGAATTTATTCCCCATGTGAATCCGGTCTTAAACAAGAAAACATATACATTAAATTTTCTAGTTCTATTCCTAGTTCACTTCATATTTTTAACATCTATAGGTCTAACATCCTTTCATTGTTTACATTCATGTAATTTCTTAGGTCAAATGTCCACTACCCAACACATTAAAATAGTTTAGGAAAGTTTTCAAAATAATTGCTCTATACGAAAAAAGAGAGCTAAAGGGGAAAATTCTCACTCACCTTATCAAAAGGAATCTTTGAGATCTACAATGCATGATCCTATCTTTAGTATTGATCTTGGCCTTTAATCCTAGGCTAGGATCTATTATCATAATCATTACAACCCAAAAAAAAATTTGATTAAATCTTTAATAAAACATAGAGATGAGATAAAAGATAATTGAATTCATATTTGATTCAATCATTTTACCTTGGATTCAAGTTTTCAAATTGGGATTGTGTTAAGACTTCTTCCTGACAGGGTTTTAGTTATGTTAGATGGCCTAATTGCACTAGGATTCTATCACCTCAATCATGATTATTTTTTATTTTTTATTATCAAGGCCCTTGTCCATTTGAAATCTTATGTCTATAATAATGTGGCACCTAAAGGTTGTATCACTAAAGGGTATATTGCAAAGAATGTCTCACTTTCTACTTTAGACATTTGGAAGGCATCAAAACAAGATTCAACTGGCCTATGCACAATGATGATGTAAATGAGTTTACAACTAGCAAAGAATATGCTATTTTGTCAACAAGATTCCCAGCATTGGATAGGCCAATAGGTGCTATAAAGACAGCCACTCTATTGTCATTTGAGAAAACACAAGCTCGTTAATATGTGTTGCACAATTTTCCAATAGTTGACAAGTTTCACAAGTAAGTTATACATTTTAATTTTACTTTTCTACTCTTACCATAATCCAATTGAATAAATGAGTGATAGAATATTCCTTATTCATTTTAGAAGTTTACAATCAAGATCAAGTGGATGAATCATGGTAAAAGAATTACATCAAAGTATGCGAAGGAATATGTGGACAAACACTTTCACGAGTGGTTTAGAAATCATATGAGTGGACACTAAGATTTCTTTTTAATATTATTTTTTTTAGATACAATTGCACCCTTATAGTTTGCAAGAAAAGATAACCCATATATCACACCTAAAATTGAATTGCTTGAACAAGGGCCAGATAATATTGCAAGGAGATTTGATGGATACAATATAAATGACTATAAGTTTCAAACCAAGTTAAGGGAGCAAGGCATGAGAACACAAAATAGTGGCCTTGTGATGTCTGCTAAAATTGAGAGATACTTGAATGCTAATGATCAAAGTCCAGAAAAAGTGGACCTTATGTATTATGGGAGATTAATTGACATTACAGAGTTGGATTACTATCTAAGAGTAGTGCTATTCAAATGTGAATCGATAGACACCACTCCTAAAAAAGGAGTTAAGATAGATGACTTTGAGATTGCTAGTGTAAACTTTTCTTTCTTGGTACATACTGATGAACAAGAAATAGATGAACTATTTGTTCTTGCTACAGATGTCTAAATGGTATAGTATGTTGATGATCCAATTGATCAAGGATGGAGTTGTGCTTGTCATATGAAGCCAAGGGATATATATGATGTAGGAGATGAAAACTTAACTGATTATAAATAATCCATTTTGGAGGACATACCTTTTCCTGACTAAAACTTGGAAAATATTGATCTATAATACCATTGCCTTTAATGTACAACTATTATAAAGACTTTTATTTTTATAAATTATAGCATTCTAAGAAGATTTTTAACAAAATGTCTCAACAACTAGTAGGAAAAGTAGGGGAAATTCTTTGATTAAAAGTTCTGGCACTTCTTTTATCACATTGACAATTTAATGTATATTGGATAAATCATGGTTTTAATCAGAACTATTTTAAATAATAAGCAAATTATTTAAAATTGCTTTATAAGCTTAAAGAATTATTTATTTTAATTACTAATGGAATAAGTAGCTCAATTTATCACCAAGTGTTTCTCTATCAAGAACTTATTTAAAATATCTTTTTATCGATTAATTGGAGTATTTTAAATAAATTATGGTTTCAAAAGAAACTAACTTGTCAACGAAGTAATGACTATCTATAGTTGTTCTAATGTTTGATATGTTATTGATTATAATTTTTAAATGATTGAATAGTTTATTTCATGGAAAATCTAGATTTCTAGTTTACTAAATTAATAAGTTCAAGTTTTATTTAAGTGGGTTTTAAAAGCCAAGAGTAGTATATTTATTTAATTTTACCTTATTATAACAAGTATTTCATGTGTGATAATTAAATATCAATTTTAACAAATTGTGAATTAAAAGCTATGTACATATTTTTTGAATGGAATATAAAGCTTAAGTGTGGCTTAAATTAATTTTTTTCATATGGAATAAAATGATTTCATTTGTGTTAAATTATCTTTCTTACGCTACCAAAAAAAAATGACAATTGCCTTTTTCCATCTTCTTCTTTCAAAAAAAAAAACCTTTTTCTTTAGAGTTCATTTTATTAAATAAAGAAAGAAAACCCATCACTCTCTATTTTGGAAGTAGAAAATGCAAAAGATAGATGGAGTGCTTATATCTATGTTCTCTTTTTCCATTAAGTAGAGCCAAGGCCCTTCCCATAATCGCTTCCAATGCTAACATCTTCTATGTGACCCCAAGGGCTCATTTTGCGCAGACCACTCACCCCAATTGTTGTTTGGGTGGTTGGTTCCATTGAGCAGCTTCATTGCCACTGCTTGGGGCCAACCTTATTCGAGCAGCTAATCTCCATCTTTAAAGTAAGTAAGTACACCTATACCTTAAATTGTAGTTGTGTTATAAGTTTTCCAATTTTTAGATTTGAAATTATCATACCCTAAGCCCTAATGTAACTAATTGAAGTGATTATTGTTGATTTAGATATCTATTGTCAAAAAATTAAGTAGAAATCAAGTGAAATGACAACAATCCTGATGATGGTCAGAATGAGCCTGCCTCGTGCGAGGTATTGTCCACTTTGGCCTTTCCCCTTTCTGGGTAAGTGATAAATGGGAAAAAGTAAATGAAAATAAGATAGTTTTAATTCATTTTGTTAATAGTATTTTATGTTTTCTTAATGTTTTTGCCTTAGTTTTATGTTTTGTCCT
>JANHAO010015979.1:0-14578 GCA_026873985.1 Saraca asoca | reverse complement strand
GCTGAATCTAGACTGCTTAGGATAGGTTCATTAATCATTCCAAGGCTTCTTGTTATGATTATTGACAATTAAATGAACATTTAGTAATCTAGGATGTATTGATCTCAAGTTAATTCCCTTGGCTGGTTGTATGTTATTTGTTGTGTTTTTGTTTCTGCATTGCATGTTAGTGTAGTTTAGCTTAGGATTTTGTTTCTGCCAAACCCCCCTTATTTTCAGCTCCTAATTGATTGATATCATCTCAAAAATAATCTTTGGGTTCAACCTAAGTTTGCCATATACTACGAGTAGTTAGGTAACTCAATTTTGTAAATTTCTAATTGACGGCTTTGACAGCCGAACGTATCAGTTATGCCAACAACGGGAGTAGTGGAGGAGTTTGTTGTTGAGACATGCCTTTTCGGAGGGTTGAGCTATGCAATTAAAGCTCTGGTAGCTCTTCCCTTAGCCATTGCGATAATAAACAAATCAAAACAGTTGAGGTCCCCACAGACGGGGGCAAAAATGTTGATGACGGATTTTAGTTCTAATCCAAACTCCGGCCAATGGGGGATTCTTTTGTGATCTTAAACGGTTATCTGGTCTCAAATAGGAAATCATCAAAATAAGCAAGAAAGGAAGGAACAGCAGCAGGGAAACACAAGGTTTTTAACATGATTTGGCTAAATTTGAATGGTACTGAATCCTACATCCAAGGTAGTGTATTAATCTAAGAATAGTTTTACAGAGTTTCGATCCTCAGGCCTCCGCCCTCACAATTCATCTCCTTCCTGCATTTATAGAGAAGAGAAAGTTACAATTGTAATTTTACATGTAGTAAATCTATTAAATCAGTATTTCATATACAAAACCTAAACAGACAGACTAAATCCTGAAATCCAGCTACCACGGATTGCCTCCTGCAGGTGGGCCTGGTGTGTCTGCTGAGTGGAACATGAATTAGTCTTTAGTCTAGCGAGCTTTCAGGTCGCTAATCATGCTTTAACTAGATCATTCAGTCTGGGGACAGGCCCGTCTTCGAGATAGAGAGGTCGAGCTCGCTATGTCAGGCATGAGCTTGAATTGAGGAGATCACTTCCTGACAGAAACTGAAGGCATAGCGTCCCGAGCACTCTTCGAACCGGGCTTTTACCGTGCTTGGGCTGTTTGTCAATATGTCAAAGGCAATCCGAATTTCATATATAAAAGTACCTAAGAAAGTTGGTCATGTGCATGGCCACATACTAGTGGTGCCTAAGAAAGGTGGTCACGCATGTGCTCAAGATAACATATATATGGTGCCTAAGAAAGTCGGTAATATACATGATTCACAAAGTTAGGTGCACATGGTGCTTAAGAAAGTTGGTCATGTGCCTGAGGAGGCTACATGCATATGGTGCCTAAGAAAATTGGTCATATGCATGAGCTGGAGGTCATGTACATACGGTGCCTAAGAAAGTTAGTCGTATGTGCAAGGTTGCCTACACGTGGTGCCTAAGAAAGTTAGTCACGTCCATGGCGAGATCACCCATGCATGGTGCCTAAGAAAGTTAGTCTTGCACGAGGTGAAACACCATGTATATAGTGCCTAAGAAAGTTGGTCATATACATGGGTAAATTGCATGCATGCGGTGCCTGAGAAAGTTGGTCACATGCATGACGATATCATATGCACATAGTGCCTAAGAAAGTTAGTCATGTGCATAATGATGTAACGTGCATATGGTGCCTAAGAAAGTTAGTCATATGCATGCTCAATCGCATCAAGACAGCACCATAAAGTAGGTCATTCTAATGCGATGTCAATTTAAATTAGAACCCAAAAGGATATAGTTGTAAGCTAAGATGAAGGAAGCTCGCATCTTGAGGGCAAACTTTTGGATTAACATTTGCTGAGGCTTCACCCAGACTATATACATCAAACTTGAACTGCTCTTTACATGCTTTATTACAGGGCTAAAATATGGTTCTGACAGTGGAAAAATGCTCTTGTTTAGGATCTTGCTGAGGTTGAGAGAGTTGCTGCCCCATGGGCCATAGTACGTATTCTTTTAGACAACCTCTCTTGATTAGATCTTTGATCGCATCTCAGAAGTCTTGACAATTAGAAGTGTTGTGCCCGGCCTCGTTATGGTAAGCACAAAACTTATTCATGTTTCTATTCCCGCGAAGAGTCTTCAAGGGAGTGGGAGTCCCAAAATTTTCTCTACCCCTTTTAGTTTCAAAAATCCTGTTCAGAGTGTCCGAAAGGATGTTATACTCATCGTGATGACCTAGAGGTTGAGGTCACTCGATTCTCACTTCCTTTGGAAGCTGGCTATTGGGGTCGGTCTTCTGACCCTCATTATTTCTTTTCTTGTTCTATTCAAAGCCACTCACCTTGTGCCTCTGATTCTCTGAACCAAAGGTCTCTTCCCATCTGATCTGTTTTACAGCTCGATCATAGAATTTGCCTAAGTTCACAACTGGGGATTTGTATATGCTTTTGCATAATTTGCTATCCTTACGAAGTCTTGCTAAGATTTCTGTCAGGATGCTCTCATCAGATGGACTTTTGACGTTGTCTATCTCGTGCCTGAATCAAGCGATGTAATCTTTCAACGATTCGTGCTTATGCTAAAAGATTATGGCAAGATGGCAGGGGGAGCGAGCTGCTTCTTTAGTGCCCTATATTGGTTGAGAAATTTTTCCTGGCATTCTTCCCAGCTATTTATGCTGCAAGCCGGAAGACTCTTGAACTACATTTGGGGTGCATCTCCTAATGTAGCCAGAAAGATAAGACATTTGATCAAGGGATTACTTGTTCAAAGATTCATCTGGATGTTAAACATATCTAGGTGGCTGCATAGATCACTATCCCCATTGTAGAGTAGGATAAAAAGGATCTTGAGCTTATGAGGGAGGGGCTCCATCTCAATTTTCTTAGAGAAAGGAGTTTGTTCCTCTGGACGACTTTGATCATCTTGAGCTTGGGGGTGTGTCTCCAACTGTTTCACCCCCTAAAGCAATTCTTCTACCAACAAGGTTAGCCCTCCAGATCGCTGGCTAGAGGCCTAATGGCTCCTTCTATCTTCTTGACCGCACAAGCGACAACCAAAAGTGTGCTCTTGATTAGCTCTATTCAAGCTTCCAACTTGGTATGGCTGATGAACATTTCCGGGCATGACGACTTTGGCCTGCCTTTGTAAACCTTGAGCTTATGCTTGGGCCAGCATTTGAAATGCTTCTGTCATCCTTCTTACTAAACCTTCTAGTGCCTTCTAGCGCTGGAGCCACGTTTATATTTTGCCGATCTCGAGAACAGTGGCAGCAGGCTGGTGATGAACTAAAGGGAGCAAACCGTTGGCAGCTCTGGCAATAGAAGAACTTGTTGTATGACCTTCAAGCTGGTTATTAACAGCCTAAGACTTCCCGACAGCTTTTCCCCTGGCCATTATGATCAGACAAAGGATGAACCTAAATATAGGGAATCAACCAAAATGCAGATGAGTCCTCACAAACGATGCCAAAATGTTGACAGTGGATTTTGGTTTTGCCTAAATCCAGCCAACCAGAGAAGTTCTTTTGGACTTAAACTGCACTTTGGTCGAGCAAATATGCAACAACGCCGGAAAACCCAAAAGAAGAAGGAAAAGCCGAAAGAGAACAAGAAGATTTTTAACGTGGTTCAGCCAAATTCGGACAGTACCAGACCCTACGTTCGTGGTAATGTTATTGCTTTGAAGAAGATTCTACAAAGTTTCAATATTGCTATCTTAGCTTGCTTACAACAGTCTCCCTTCTCCTATTTATAGAGGTTAGGAGGTTATAAATGTAAAATTACAAGTTGTAATTCTATTACATAAAACATTAAATATACAAGATAGAATGATCTTCTACAAATCAGCTTCTGTAGGTTGCTTTCTGCAGGATGAGCCCCTTGTCGGTAAGCTGATATAAGTTTGTCTGGTGCCCCATCTCACTGAACTTTTTGGTTGTGTTGTGTCTTGCAAGTTGTTTTCAGCTCGAGATCGCTACGGATCTTCATATAACAATGACGAGCTCATGAAGCGAGCTTACGCAGAGCGGATCACTAGCTATGCGAGCTGGACTTCTCTTATCTAGAGTTCGTCCCCACCTGGGGCTTTGTTAGCCCGTTTTCTCTCGTACCAAAATACACCTATAACATCAGTATTCTCTTAAAATATTTCTATGGGATAAGGTGGATATCCTACATTCCCATGACATGTGAATGATGACATGTGAATATTTTAATGATATAAAAAGACTATTTTACCTCCTCTTCCATTAAAGCTTTACTATTATTATCACCTTAACCCATCACCACTCATTGTCGTTGACTACCTCCCATTGCCATTGATTATCATTCACTATCACCAACTACCATCTATCATCACCCACTACCATTGACCACAACTCTCCATCACCTATCATCGTTAGCCATACTATCCATCACCCTTGACTACAATTATCACTTTAACCTTACCACCACCAATGTCATTGACTATCACCCACAACCATTGATCACCATCCATCGTCGTTAATTACCGCCCATCACTACCACTCATGACCATTGATCACCATTCCCCATCACCCATCATTATTAACCATTGTCTACCACCACTTACCACTATAAGCTATCGTCTGCCACCACCATTTAGTGGTAGTTACCACTACCCACCATCTACCACTACCTACCATTGCAAACCATTACACCGTCCACCACCACCTAATGGTAGTCACCCTCACCTACTACTATCCACTATCATTGACTATCACACATCATTGTTGATTATCACCGTTGACCGCCATCTAACACCACCTATTTCTCACCATCACCTTCCACTATTGATTGGTCAACTTTTAATTTCTAATGAAGACAGTTTTTTATAATCTAACAATATTTTTAAAAATATACAAATTAATTAAAACATAAAGTTATAGTATTTATGAGAATCCTTTTAATTGACCCAAACGTGATAATATAACATTTCTGATAATTATATTCCTAAAAATTATATTCTTGGGCATGCATGATTTTACGAACTAAATGTCACCATAAAATTCTAATAGAATTATAATTTGATAATAACTCAAAGAGGAAATTAATAGAATTTACTTTATTACATTAGAAAATTAAAAATTATGCAACTCATTTATGATTAAAAAAATATCATAATTTACTTTTAATATCACGTTACTCATTAATTTTCTTTCTAATTATTATTAATATGGAGTTTGTTTGTCAATTATAATTACCGATCTTTAATTTAACAGAAATTCTTGACGTGGAACAATTTGGTTGAATTTGTATATAAGGATGATTAAGCCTTGTATTAATCTAAACTCCAAAATCTAATCTTACACATAATTGTTATGGTCAAAGGGCACGATGGTGATTTAAGAGGGCGCAGGCTCGGCTCTTCTTGGAGTCTCCTTCCTGAGTCCAACTCTTTTCTTTCATTTCAGGCTTGGTGGGCGATACCGTACCTCCAAAACCGACCACAACTTTTTCTCTTATCTCGCCTCTACAATTGTAATTTGTTATTCCGCAAGATTCCCAAACGTGAACAAAGCTTCCTGAGAAGGTTCCTCAATTATTTCAAATTTCATATAAACACGATCTCTTCGCCTCCTTCGTCATTAAATTTTCCGGTTCCGCTGGAAGAAGAATAAGGTGGTTTGGTGATTTGAGCTGAGTGTTTGATCTGTTGGGCGCTGTTGATTTCATTGATTAAATTTGATAGAGGGAATGCACAACGGTATGAATATGATGGATCCTGAGTTAATCAGACTCGCTCAGGAGCAGATGAGCCGCATGTCACCGACCGAGTTGAATCGGATCCAACGGCAGGTTTTTTTTTCCTGCCTTTTGTAATTGCATATGCAATTTCATGGCATTGTGTTTGCGTTTAGAATTAAGAATTAAGGCTTTTGGTTTTCAATTTGATGAAGATTGGTAATATCAACTTGTCGGGAACTTTAGAAAGATTTAAAATTTTATTATCAATGATATAGCAAAAGCTTTTGACAGATGCTTTTATGGGGGAATTTGTAATAATTATTTTTTATGCAAGCTTTTAGTATTTGAATCTGAATTTTTATATTATGAAGGAAAATATTCTTGTGTGTCTTCTTTAGCAATTAGGGTCAGCGCTTTTGTCCCTTGTATATAGTTTAGATGTTTAATTCCTGTTGTGGAGTCTGTTATGCTCATCCTATCTGAATGGAATTCCAGATGATGTCTAATCCAGAGTTGATGAGGATGGCCTCAGAAAGCATGAAGAACATGAGGCCTGAAGACTTTAAATTTGCTGCAGAGCAGTTAAAGCATACACGTCCAGAAGAGATGGCTGAGATTGGTGAGAAGATGGCCAATGCATCACCTGAAGAAATTGCAGCCGTGCGTGCCCATGTTGGTGCACAGATGAAATATGAATTGAGTGGAGCTGAGATCTTGAAGAAGCAGGTTGGTAGTAATACCTTTATTGTAAAAATTCTGATTTGTATTTTTTTTTCTCTGAAGTGTGAAACAACTGCCACAGACATATTTTCATCGTAATAAATATATGGTTAATTTTAATGGCACCTGATGATCTCAATTGAAAGACAAAAAGAAAGACTAAAAGAAAACCTGAAGTTCCACCTTTTTATGCAATGTGACCTGTTTGTAGTTCAAAACTCAAGATAGAACCACAGTTTAATACTTCTTAATGGGAACATCTTGTGATCAAACTTATGACTCCTGAAGTCTATTTTTTATATGGAAATATGAATCCTAACACCATAAGGAAAATCATGTTCCTCAATTACTTGAAGGCCACCCTGAGAGAGAGATAACTAAAATTATATTTTAGTGTTACTTTAATGCTGCTGAATTTTCTGATCAGAGAATCTTGTTGCATCATTGTGTAATAACTAATAAGCAATGCAGTGGAACTCATGAATAAATATCAAATCAATCTACCAAACTGGTTCTTGTGTCTCTGTTCCTGTCAATCCACCTGATATTTACCATGCACCTTATCAATTAAATTGAAAATTTGCAGGGAAATGAGTATCACAGTCAGGGAAAGTTCCACAATGCTATGCAGAAATATCTGCTTGTAAGTACACTTATGAATCTTTATTGAAAGTGATAATTTCTTTGGTCTAATCTCTTGTTTTTATTTTCTATTTCTAGGCCAAGCAAAACATTAAAGACATTCCATTTTCTGAAAGCAGAAAGCTTCATTTGGCATGTTCACTCAACTTGATGTCATGTTACTTAAAGACAGGGCAGTATGAGGAATGCATAAAAGAAGGTTCTGAGGTATTTATAAATATGATGTTAGCTGTAAATTTTAATTCCCAAATGCAAATACTGTGGGGAATATAATTGGCTAATATGATAAATAGATTGTAACAGAGAAACTTACATTGTAATGTCTAAGAAAATTGTAATTCATTTTCATGTTCTGTAGAACAACATTTTCTCTCCTGACCTCAATTTAAGACTAGACTTGTTTAATCTAATTTAATGCTTGTTCTAGAAAGCAATTTCATCATAGTAATTATTTTTTATCAATATATGTTACTACCTTAGGTTTTGACATATGATGCGAAGAATCTTAAGGCTCTTTATCGGAGAGGACAAGCATACAAGGAAATTGGTCTGCTAAAGGTGAGCTTCCAGAGACTCTTAATCAACACTGATGTTCAGGCCGATATATTTTTTCTGTTGCGCTTATTGTTGATACCCTTAATGTTATTTTTAGGATGCTGTTACTGATTTGAGCATGGCACTTGAAGTGTCACCTAAGGACGTCACTATTGCAGAGCTTCTAAGGTGTGAACTTGCTCTCTCTCTTTTAAATACACCTATTTTATGGATAAATTATCCATGTTCATGTGTGGCATGATACAATGCTGCTATATATATGGACTTTGTGATTTGTGATTGGTAAGTGTCTGGTTATAAACAAATGATTGTCTGCTGATACAATTGGTATATCTGTTATATAATTAAAATAAGTTTTATGTCATTGAGCTTCTTACTCTCAAGTGTGTCATTATTGTAGCCTGTCAAATGACACCTCTTATTAAATTAAAAGAAAAAGTTTTGGGAGGATTTTGAGCAATTTTTTTTATGCTTCCAATGTTTACCACAGGGACACCAAGGAATTGTTGGCAAAGAAAGGCGGGGGACATGCACCAGGAGGTATGTCTGCCCATCTATCTATTTCTTTTTTGCCTTTTACTCTGCCCCTGGTCACTGAACTTTTTGCTCTTAATGGGTGCTGAGTTTAACATTACTAATATTATGCTTGTAGGATTAGTAATTGAAGAAATAACTGAAGAAGTTGAGAATGTACCTTCGGGAGATCAGAGAAGCTCATCTGTGGAACAAAGAGTGTCCCAACCAGAAAGTTCCAATGTCTCTTCTAAAAGTTACAGTACAGTCTATAATGGAAATCTGAAATCAAGTATGGATAGTTTGCATTCACTGAAAAATGAACCAGAAGCAATTAGGTATGTCAGCATCTATGTTAATGCTGTCAAGCACATTTTATTCCAATGCCAAGTCTTATTTTTGGCCAAATAGTTTTATCTGTATTTTTTTTTTTTAAACATCGTGCTTCAATTTATAATGGAATTACTCTGGTACTTATTGCAGAAAAGTCCTAATTTGCAGGTATACATGATCCTGATCGTTTACTGCACTTCATAATGTGCAGTATAATACCATGCAACAATATATACTCATCCACATGAGAGCAACAATTTTTGTCTGACAGAACCCAGTGACCCATAGCAGATGGTGGTTGCATTGGTAGTAACAGGAGAATTTGGATAATACAAGAGTTTTAGTTAAAAATAGTAAATCTATTTAAAGTGGCTAGTTAATTGTTTAATGTGGTGATTGCTTAGAAAAATTAAGGCCATGGACACTAGATATATGTTGATACAAATATTCTTCAGAAACTAAATTCTAGGCCCACTTTTTAAGGATATATTCAAATTATGAAAGCATGTTATTGACTCGTTCAGTGGCATTGTCCTGCATTGTTTAACGTGGATTAAATTTTATAAACTTAGTTTCAATTCCTGACTGCTAAGCCTTCAGTGCAAGCAAGGGGCCTGCTGGTTTCCTTTGCACTTCATGAGATTTCTTCTGGTCCAAGTCTGCAAGCCCCTCCTTAATTACATGGTTGTGGTTGGATTTGGACCTGTAAGACAGGGTAGATTTGGTGCACCCATGCTTATCTCTTGTAGGTTATATATGTTGTTTTCTTACTAGCTAATAGGTTGAGTGTGTGGGAAAATTGTAATCCCAAAGTTCTTGAATAAAAATTTTGATTATATCCCCTCTTTCTTGATCTCTTTATTGTATTTTAATTATTTGGAAAATAAATTTACTTATTTTTCTTTTACTCTGTAGATCATTCCAAAACTTCATTTCAAATGCTGATCCTGCTACTCTGGCTTCATTGAATGCCGGACAATCCAGAGATGTGTCTCCTGATATGATTAGAAGTGCCTCAAATATGATTAGCAAGATGTCAACTGAAGAACTTCAAAAAATGCTTGACATGGCTTCTTCATTTCAAGGGGCCAACCCATTTTCTGCAGGAGGTTACTCTGATTCTAGTTTCAACCCTGGATCAATTCCTCCCAATGTGACGCCTGACATGCTTAAAACTGCAACTGATATGATGAGTAAAATGTCCCCAGAGGATCTTCAAAAGATGTTTGAAATGGCATCCTCATTAAAAGGGAAAGAATCTATTTCATCATCTGCAGCTGTAGACAGGAATGTGAAAAATGTCTCTCAATCAAACTTCCCATCTTCAAGTGCTAATGGAAGTGATGCTTTTGGTGAATCTAGTTCTTCTCAGAACGCATTTTCAAATGTGAGAAATGCTTCTCAGCCCAACTTCCCCTCCTCAGGCATTGATTTGCAAGAACAGATGAGAAACCAGATGAAAGATCCAGCTATGCGGCAGGTATGTTCTTAACATGTTAAAGTGAAACATTAAAATGCCATATTCATAGGGAATAAATGCATTGATATTTTTTTGTGTTGTTTGCTTCCTCTATGTCATTAATGGCACATTGAGTCGCCCCTTGCTTTCTTGATCTAAGGAAATTTTATACTTGTGTTACTTAGTGACTTCCCTGGCCCAAAGTTCATTTTTTTACCGGTCAGTTGTGTCTTGTGTTGGCATATGATACTGACACAAAAAATCTTGTATAATTCTTTACATGTTCAATTTTCACCTGCATCTTGTTATATATGAATATTGCTATAATTTTTTCTTGCATGTTTTTTCAGATGTTCACATCAATGATAAAAAATATGAGCCCAGAAATGATGGCAAACATGGGTGAACAATTTGGTGTCAAGCTTTCTCCAGAAGATGCAGTGAAAGCTCAACAAGCAATGTCTTCCTTATCACCAGAGGACTTGGATAAGATGGTACTTTTTTCTCTAAAGTTTAGTTTAGATTGCCGGTAAATTATTCATTAATAAATTAGGTAGTAGAAATGAGTATGCTGAGATGAATTTGTGGCAGTTCTAAGAAATATACTATACAATGCAAAAATATTTTATCTGAGTTAGTAGCTACTTTAAGTTGACGCTAGTTATTTGAGCTTGAAATGCTAGAGTCCTTCAACTCTTGAGGTTGTAGGAAGAATAAGCCAAGGGTAGCTGTCTAAAATTTGTAGCTTCACTTCCTCAATATGTTAGTGAGATGAACTTTTCCAACATGTTGCAGATGCGTTGGGCAGATCGGGTTCAAAGAGGAGTAGAAGGTGTAAAAAAGACAAAGAACTGGCTGCTGGGGAAACCTGGTATGATCTTAGCAATATGCATGCTCATTTTGGCTATAATCCTTCACAGGCTGGGCTTCATTGGTAGCTAGAATAAGTAATATATACATTCCATGAGATCCCATAAGAATTCAAATTCTGCAATTAGCGCGAGTGTAGCAAGATGACTCAATGTTTTGCCCAAGCGTGATTGCAAGGAATGAAAGAGAAAAAAGGCATGGTTTTCTTGAAGGCAGAGAAGTGATTTTTGACGCGGTAAGGAGGAAAGTGGTAGGTATAAACTGGGTACAGTCTATATGTTATCAGTTATGTGTTTATTAAGTGGTTTTGTGTAGAATTTCTTTGATTCATTGTAACTTTTAAATTCTTCTTGTAAGCATTGACCGAGTGGGGTAAGCTATAGCAATTATAGAATGCCAAAATGGCATCTATCTCATTAAAGTATGTCTTGTTGATAAGTTATTCGCACCTCTCTGTAATATTAGTTGCCTGAGTTGTCAAGCATTAACATTAGGACCCTACAATTTGACTAATTTAAAGATTTGATTGTCATATTTAATACGAAAACTGAGTCAGCAAAGTAGTGCTACTTGCACTTGGATATGATTTTATCTCTATCACGACTCTTGCATATATTCACACGTCTTATAATGAGCTGAATTGATTTTTCATTTTGTAATGATAAAAACAAAATGAAGTTGGATTGACTTAAATTGTCATATTTACAATTTTGTGAAATAATTGCGATATAAAAATATTTTAAACTGAATATAAGATTCATAAAATTGGTATATAAATAATAAAATTAATAATTGATATTTATTTACTTACTTAGTGAGAGTATATACAAGTGGAGCACATAAGAATTTTTTCCTTACGTGACGGGTTGAGTGTTGGATTCATTTTCAATTCCAATAAGGTCGGCCTCTACACGGACAATGGCACTTCGCACTGCTAGCTATAAGCATCTACTGCAATTACTATGAGGCATGTGAAGCATATGTTAAACCAAAGAGATAGGAGATAGGATTGAATCTCAGAGATAATGGTTGACCCGTTTGATTGCCATCCAAATTTGTGTCCCTAGAAAGCTATTGCCCTTCGCCATGATCGATATACAGCTTTTTGTTTTTTGTAAACAAAAGTGGAAGCCAATAAACTCATTTTAAAACATTTAAGCTGGGTTTGTTTTCTCCTAAAATATTTTCTACAGAAAAATTTGATTTATTTGCATTTAAGTCAAAGATTTTCATGTTATTTATATTTATATATTTTAAAATTAATAAAATAATATATGATGTTATGATAGTAAAAAAAAATAACTTATAAAATAATGAATATTATTTTTATTACATTTATTAAAAAATAGAATATTTTTTGTTATTTTATTTTTATAACTATAAATATTAATAAATAAGATTATTTATTAAAGATATTTTCCATCAAAATAATTATAATTATTCAAAATTCTTCATCTCCATGTAGTGTGTGAAATCTTAGCCCCACCTGTAGCTTGATGCTTCACCATTAACATCATGTTTGATACTGTGGGTAGAATCCAGGGAATGGCAATGCCAAAAATGGAATCTAGTAAATGTCATCATGATAAAAAGCTCAAAACTCGCATCTTTCTGCAGTTTTTTTTTTTTTTCCTTTTCACTATAAAAATCATTCTTTTTTTTTTTAAGCTATACAAAGCATTTAGAAAATCATTTACAAAGTGCGCCAAGAATCCAACCGACCACATATAATTAGTGAGTTCCTTTGTGTCAACATCAAGCTTATGAAATGAAGTAATGGGGTTTCTTCTAATGTTTCGCCTTTCAGAATATCATCTTGGTGATTACAAAGCCGCACCTTCGTATTCTGACTAATATCACACGTGCTTTAATTACTATTAGAAAATACTTCGTTGGAAAAAGATAGTAAATTATATACATCAGACATATTAATGAGCTTACTCTTGAGCCAGTCTTACACGAAAGTCAAAAACTTCTTACCTTGATTATTAATTTATTTTCATTATTCTAATAAAAAGTAATGATAGAAAATCAGCACTCTTGCTCTTGATCTCTATTTATTTATTTTGATAGAAAATATTTTTTATAAAAATAATTTATTTTATTTATATTTATAATTATAAAATATTAAGATAACAAAAATATTCTATTATTTTATATTATACTGAATGTGTGTCAGAAAATCGAAGGTGAAGCCTCTTTATGATTTGGGATGATCCAAAAATTCTCTTAAAGAAAGTTTGTATTTAATCCCAAAATTAAAAGATTTTCATGAAAGTGTTTAAGAGTATCTTAAATATTTTTTTTTTTTAACTTCGTCCATGTAAAAAAAATCATTTATGATTTAGAGAGAAAATTATTTTCTTTTATTATCCTAATAACATATATTCTTTTATTAATTATAGGATATATAAATGATACAAAAATTATTTATAATTAAATTATATTTTTTTTAAAGAATTTCTTTGAACAAAAGAAACATGCTCCATAACTATCAATTTTCCACTTTCTAATAAAGACTGAATCAGCGAATAATTACATTCAACTGATTACCAAAAAGATAAATGAATAATTAGACAAATAAAAATATTAAATCAGCTGATCCAAAAAACCACAGGCTCGCTGTGTCAATCAATTTTAGGACTAATTTAAGGTGCACACAAAGCAATCAAAATGGATAACATTGGCAGTTGCATGGCCGCGTATGCTTGCGTTGTCGTTCGGCAGCTAAGCTTGGCTCCAACGCCAAAAAACCGAACAACCTTGTATGACGAAATGGCTACCTCAAAAATTCTTTTTTTGAGATTTAATATATATAATTTTCTTGAAGAAAGAAGATCTAATTGCTTTCAAAGCATGCGATGATCACACATTTTATTTTATTTTTGTCATCGTTACAGACTGGCAATTCACAAAATGTTGAAAATGAATTTAAAAATAATAATATGCAAGTTAGGAAAAAAAAAATCTGATATTAGTGATTGCAATGTTGAACTATAAAACAAATAGTGTGGGAATAGAACAACATAGATTTCCATAATTTATCTGGTGTAGGAGTTTCTGGGAGCTTCTTACTTTGTCTGGCTTTTAGTTGGGATTGTGACAAAAGTTTCACGCAATCCATGATTTTATGGGGCAGATTTTGTAAAAAGTTGAGTGTTTTAATTTTTGGATTATTTTTTATTTAATTTATTTGAAAATTTTAATATAAAAAAGATAATTAATGATGAAAATATTTATTTTCGTTTAGAATCATAACAAAAATTTAATTTATTTAAAATTGATTTCTTATAAAAATTATTTATGAATTTAAATTTAAATTAATTAAGTTTTAGTTTCTTTTAATCCAAACGTAGGTTTAATCTCCCAATAGATAGAGATAACCATAAAATTACCCTCACGCAATTAATAAGAAGAAGTCAATTCAAAGATGTGAAAGGCTAAAAAAAAAATAGCCTATAATAATTCACCAACTAGAACTCTGATAAGATAGACAAACTGATAATTTTTTTTGTTCAAAAATAGTACCATATGAAATTAACTGCAGCTCTCTAGCTGAGACCGTGCGGCGCATGTCACCATTCTTGGTCGACACGCCAGCCTAATTTGTATTTTGCGGAAGCTCAAGCCACAATTGGATAGACATTCGGGACATTAACGATTTTGTCGCCCATACAATCAAAATCCAATGCACAACAAGTCCGCAAGCCAACATGAACTTAGTCAAAGCATTAGTGCATACCGAGCCACAAAGAACGTATCAT